>PVIR01000118.1:143973-268707 GCA_004026965.1 Petromus typicus | reverse complement strand
GTTCTGTGTTTGTTTTTATTTTTCTTTCAACAAATCAAATATTGTGGCTACTACTGCACACAGTAATAGAAATCTGGATACTAAAACCTATAACTCACAAGTGTGACTATAAGCTGCTGGTGTGTCAGGAAAGAAGGGCCAACACCGTAGCTCTGTTAGAGTGTCTGCGTTAAGGCACGTGGCTATTTTTTAGCATCTATGTTATTCCGTATGTTCCACACACTTCAAACTTCAGGAGCATTTCTGAAGACCGTGACACTTTTGCTCCACTTTGACTCTATGGAGCTCCAGAGAAACCCCAACCTAAACTCAGAGTGGTCTGGTCAGGACGAGGTGGCGTGGGGTTGATCCAAGAGAATCATTTCATGAATAAAATGTGCATTGTGCTGAGCCTACCTTAGTGACGACTGGCCGTCTTAGACACATACTAGTGCCAGGATCGAATGCATGATGAGCCATGGCATCGGGAAGGGGAAACCAAGGTCAGAAATGAGAGTGGAAACCTCCACACCAGGCCCTCCTGGTCTCATGGGTCCCTGACTAACGGACGTGCGGTGCAGCCCTTTGAAGACACACTGTGCTGCAGGGCCTTTGGAGTCATGTCAAGATCCGTGGATGGCCGGGACGATGTGTGGGACCTGTGCTCCCCGAAGCTTCCACTGAGACTGAAAACTTGGAGTGTTGCTCAGCGGTTGTTGGGAATATTTTACATTTACTTCTTTCTAAATAATTATATTTTCCCAGCTGCATTGATTTGGTTCTGGAAAGCACTTTTTTTTCTACAGGAGAAGTGCAGTATGTCATTGCGTGTCATTGTGAACTTTGTGGGATGAGACACATTCCATTTCTGTGACTTATTTGAAATATATCTAAGCCCTATGGTTTTCTACTTAGTTATCTACTGTCTTTATAAACATTTGCAAAGTCCTATACATTTTTCATTTTATAAATACAAAATTGCTCATAAAGACAGTATTCTTATGGATAGCCTTTTAAAAAGTGTACACCTTACATATATATGAATATTCTTTTTTTTAAATCAAAATATTTTGTGAAGAACAGCCCATTTCAGAAACTGAAGTAGGTATGTGAGGAAGTTTGACAATGTACAGGGACGGCTTTCTAGGTTTTGATGTTGTTGATTTTGCCCTCGCCAGCGCCTGTCTTCGTGGCCCCCCCTTCAGTCTCTCCCCTGTCCTCGCACTCTCTCAACGTCTCCTGGGAGAAGCCTCCAGAAAATGTTACAAGAGGCAGAGTCGTGGGGTACCGCGTCAGTATGGTCTCCGAGCAGTCTGCTCCAGGGGTGTTTCAACAGGTACTGCGATCTTTAACCGTTTTTTCACACTTGAGCAATGGCTTCATTGGACAGTTTCTGAATTTGCCAAACTGTGTAACAGAACTCTCCCTGTGCATTTATTAAATGGGACATTTTGTTTTCTAGTATGACATTATACACAAGAGGCTTTTAATATGTGTCACTTCTTTCTTTCTAATATTAGCAGACGCTGACACAGAGCTAGTATGATTTTAATTCAGAAGACCTGAGTTTTCCACCTATCTTTAAACATTTGGCAAGAAGTTAACTTTCAGTAGCTATTTCTTATTATTTAGACACACATTGGTCTACCTAACCAGTCCATAATTAGTTAATATTTATATTGTATTATCGCTTTTAGAGAATTAATTAAATCTTTATTTGTAGCTCTTTAGAAAAATTCTGAAAAATAGTTTGTCACATATTTCGCCAGCAATCATGAACATGATCAAGGTTGTGGATGTACACTCATATACGGCCTTCTTGTAATTTCTGCTCCATGTAGCAGAAATGAAGCTAGTACAGACAGCTGACAGTGAGAGCGGCCGCTCTGCGCCCCTGGGGTGGGCCTCTGCCACGCAGGACGGTCATGGCGGGTGTCTTGTTCTGTCCAGACACCAGTCATGGCTCTTCCTGCGCAGCACGTGAGTGGGTGGAGATGAGGCTGTCCAGGGCACAGGATGCGCCGGGCTGTGTCTCCTCTGCCCTGTGCCTCTCCCGAGGGACTCACTCGTGTGGGCACTAATATAAGGGATAAGAATATAATGAAAGAAGCTCGCGAGGTGCGAAGGTCTCAGGGTCCACTCTCGCTCCTGTTCCCGGGGTTCCTACGCCGGACGTTCGGTCCCGCGCCCACGCCTCAGGCTCCAGGCTGCAGCCGTGGGGGATCCCCGCACATCTAATCCGGTGGCTCCTCCTTTTCTGATAAAATGGATGAGCAGGTGCAGGGCACCAAGTCCAGCCATTGAAAGGACTTTCCCTGCTGTTCTCTGAGACTTTCTCACTGGGGTTACAGAGCAGCACCCCCATTTTCTGATATGTAGTCAGACCCCAAGACAACAACACGTGTGAATGAAACTGTTTCCCCTTCGGGTCCAGAGTTTCCAGGACTGGGCTTGTTCTCCTGAAAGTAGCTCTGATGATAATGTTTCCGGCCTTCCCGGGATTCACGCTTCGCCTTGCTGAAGCCCAGTCACGTGGCAGGAGGGTCTCGCAGGTGGCCCGGGGTTTCCAATGTGCAGACACAGGGGCCATTGTATGACTCATCCCATGGCTACTTTCTCGTTCCCATTGCCTGTGACACATAGGGTCTATTAGGCTTTATGTCCCAGAGGGCTCCTGGCCTGTCCCTCAACCTGGATCTGGGCAGAGTCACTTCCGGGTCCGGGAGCCAGGCACGGTGGCAGCACTCCGTGTCACTTGGTCATGTGGACATGACGACCCAGGCTGGAGTGGGCTCCCTGTGGGTCATTTGGAGGTCTACCAGACATCGTGCCACCTCTTTGGTGGTGACGAAAGGATGCTGTTGTAGTTATCGTTTTCTTTGGAGTGACTGTCCTAGTGTGTCTCAGACAGCCTGGATTCCGGAAGCCTTTACTGATGTGGCTCCTCCTTTGATCTTCCGAAGCCGGAGCTCCGGCTCTGGAGCACGTCTTACCAAGACCCGTACATACTTGCTGTTTCTGCTTATCTGATCTATTGAACATGATGTTACTGACATGGAGAGAACACTGTCAAGGAGCCTTTTATAGTTTGTCTGAAATTGGTAATTAATTATCTTCCAGTTGTCTGTGTCTTGCTTGAATGCGTTGATAACCAGCAAGAGCCATCTGATTGTGTAATCCTTATCATGACGTCTTTCCCTGCAGAAGTCCCTGTAATTAGGAGTTCACCACCAACGGAAGTTTAAAAGCTGGCCCACTAGAGCTGTGGTGCATGCTCCCAGGGACCTGGTTTCTTGGCGTACTGAGGTCCCACGGCAGGCAGCTGGGGAGGATCTTCCTGGGGCCTCTCATGTTCAGGAGGCCTCTTGAGGCACTCACAGTGAGCGCACACTCCACGGTTAAGAGGCTGGGCTGAGCAGAGCAAGGGGTGGAACTCTGAGGCCCTTGTGAAAGTGGTCTCAGCTGATGCTGCAGGGTGGACAGGCGCCGGGGACCTCAGAGATTCCTCCAAAGTGACTCAAGATATCAGATCTTGGTCTTTCCAGTGTGTTTGTTCCCTAAGGATGGTGTAACTCTTCTTCATGAGTGGAATGGCTTAGAACTACTTCACTGTCGGTGTTCTGGAGGCTGAAAGTGTGAGATGAAGGTGCAGACAGGGGCTAGCTCTTTCCCAGGCTGCGGAGGAACACCCTTTCTTGCCCCTTCTGGCCTCCAGGGGCCGCTGGTACTGCTGGGTCTCTGGAAATAGAAGTTCTGTCTCTGACTCTGTCTTCACCGGGCCTCCATCTACCTGCCTTTTCTGTGTGTCCTCATTTACACAAAGGCACCAGCCGTTGGATTTAAGAGTAATTCCAAATACTGGATGACCTAACTGAATGCATAAGGGACTATTTCCAAAAAGGTCTTAGGTCTTGAGTATACATGGAAATTTGGGAGGCACAATTCAATCCACTAATAATTTTGCCATTTTTTTCTAAGACATTACAGTGCACAGAACATATATGCAACACTAAATTTTATTTTTTACGCTAGACAAAGTCAATAAATAATTTATGATTCTTTGTACTTTTAATCTAGATATGTGTTGACTCATTAACTGTTATAAAAACATACATCTTTCAGCTTAAACAATTTAGTCTACCCATCTTCTTTATTAAGACATTTAAGGCAAATTTACAATTATAGCTGCTGTTTGGTCTTTAATTGTTATGCTTTATTCTGTACTTATCATTTGTGTTTTGTCTTATTATTGTTTGTGGTTTTTGTAAGCTATGAAGTTTTAAATTCAAAACCTAAGCAAATATTCCACGTGATCATTTTTGTATTTCTACAAAGAAAATACCACAAAAAATTTACTCCTAATTTTACTAAACTTTATAGCTAGCTGCATCAGTGTTTTTCTTTTTCTTTTTTTTTTTTTTTTGAGACAGGGTCTCACTTTTTGTGGTTCAGGCTGGCCCTGAGCTCAGCCTCAAACTCACAGCAATCCTCCTGCCTCTGCCTCCCAATCCCCTGCTGGGATTACAGGCGTGAGCCACAACTCCTAGCACTGTGGTATGTGGTACTGATTGCTAATGGGCCTGAGTCTCCATGCCCAGCATTGTATGTGGTTACCAGGTTCTTGAACTTGCAAGGGAGGTGCTAGAACCGCTGAGCTAAATCTCCGGCTCTGTATCAATGTTTTTTTATGGAAGATCATGCTGTGTGAATGTACAGTCATGTATCACTTACCAATAGGATTAGGTTCTGAAAAATGTGTTTCTAGGAGATTTCATTGCACAGATCCTTCAGAGTGAACCTATACAAACCCAGATGGGATCAGTCAGCCACTGCACAAGGTCTCTAGATGTCATCAAGTCACTTGGTAAGCATGAGATGAGTGAGGACTGTTTACAGTATTTTTAAAATAAAGGCAGGTAGTATTTATTGAGGGGGGTGTCTTCTCATTCCGGACATTATATATACATGATCACATGATATACAACCTTACACTATTGTTGTACATTTATTGTACATTTCCATACAACCTTACACTATTGATTTTTCTATATGGAGATTGAATGCAAGGGCAAATGTCTGCCATTGAGTTACAGTTCTAATACCCACAAGTGTTTAGTCTTTTTTTTTTTTAATGTAGAACATTCTAAGATAATGACACAAGATATAGTAATGGTAAAATTTAATGCTTAAGCATAAGTACATAAATTGGTAAAGTCATTTGTCATCATTTTCAAGTATCAAATGTGATACATGATTGCATAAGCTCTACTTTTATACTACTGGCAGTCCAATAGTTTTATTTTTCAGATGAACGTCACCATAGACTTGTCATTTGCCACAATATTACAGCGGTAACATTATTAGGTGATAGAAGCATTTCAGTTCCATTATAATCTTCAGGGACCACAGTAAAAAATGTAGTCAGTCTGGTCCATTTTTTACCAAAATGTGATTTGATGGAATATGAGAGGCTATTGATAGCCATACGTGGAATAATTTTATGCTCACAGTTGGTGCTCTGCACTTTAGTGATGTTTTTGCTAAATAGAATTTGCATCCACAGCTAAGAAAATTTACATGACTGCTTTTGATCAATTGTAGTTATAACGAAAGGATCGATTCTCTGTGTCGGTTGTATAATTACTTGTTTATGGACTAGGGACTCTTCGCTGGCTCCTTCGCTCAAATCTGCCATTTTCAATTCCAAGGGCTTGATTAAGATAGTATTTCAAAGACTATAACTGTGTGATCTGACCTGCATATGTTAATTTGTATGGAAAGATAATTGGGAATTGACCTCATGTGGCTGCATGCTAACATGCTTCATCTTTATTTTCCTTTTATAAAAAGTTACAAAAAAGACAGGGTTGATTTAACACAGTGACACTGCGCTCCTCTGGTTCCATCAAATAGCATGAGGCATTCCTACATCGGGCTTCTCTTGGCCCAGCGCAGTGTTTTCGTTGGACTTTTTCACAGTAACAATGACAATGTCACCATCTTTTTCTCCACCATTGGTGACAATAACCGTACTACCATGCTGCTTTACGAGGCAGTAACTTGGTTTTCTCATTTATCTACTCAGAAACTGGATTATTACCTCATAAAGCAGTGTGATTGTACAATTATCAATTAAATCCTGGCTTGTTGAGACTCTTTAAAAAAAATCCTTTTCCTAATAGTGGCTGGCAGTCACTTCCTCGGTCTGAATTTGGGAGACTTGCACTGCCAGGACTTTGCTTTCTTCTCTGGTTGTCTGATACTGACCATTCATCCTTCCTATCTCTTGCCTTAAAGCTGTTGCACACGGCTCGACCCCAGGAGCTCTCCTACCTCGTCGGAGGACTGAAGCCATACAGGATGTACACTTTCACCATTGCCCTCTGCAATTCAATCGGTTGTGTGACTAGCGCTTCGGGCGCAGGGCGGACCTTAGCAGCAGGTAAGCACATTGTAATCAACATGAAAAAGATATTGTACATTGTAAACAAATGCCTAGAAAGCTTCTCTCTAAGCTTTGGGGCTTTATATTTGTCTTTTGTATTCTCTTCTACCCCCTCACTAATTCTGATTGCTGAATACTTTGATGTTTCTAAGCAACAAAATAAAAAGTTACTTGTAAGAGGCTCTTGAGAGCCTTCTCAGCTATGCCATAGACTGGCTTGTTTTGGGGAGGTATTTTGTACCTGGGATCGAACTCAGGACCTTATGCTTGAAGCGCAGTGACAGAAACCACTGAGCTAAATCCTCGGGCCAGGCCATAAGAGTTAAATCCTAGCGCCTGTAATTCTAAGTCACCCCCACCCCATGCTGGCTGCGCGGTGACAGCAATTGTGAGAAGTGCTCGGGCAGCTCCTTCCGGTGGTTTCGGGACACTGCACTCCTGCCTCACAGACTGTCCAGAGTTAGAGGATCGCCCGGACTTGCGGAGGGGACACTGAGAATCGAACTCATTGCCCTGCTGGTTTATTTTGCCTTTATTGCATAGACTTTATTGCCTTTATTGCGTATTACTTCCTTATTATTTTATTTATAATTAATACAAGCCCCTAATTTGTAAGTTTTCAGTCAGAAACCTGTCACTGAATAGGAAATGGCCTGTATTGGTTTTTTTTTTTTTTTTTTTGGTAGCCCTAGTTCCCCTTTCATCCAGTAACTTAGCACTGGCTGTATGTTCAAATCAACATTTTTCTGTCGGCAGTCCAATAAGGTTTACTTTGTCCATCTTTAAGAAATAATGGAAGAAGTTTCAGAGATGTGATTGAATCTAAGGTGAATGTTTACATTTTAAAATTGTGTTACATAAAAGACACCGTTGTTAACCGCCTTCGAAGTCCTCCGCTCGCTCGAAACGTATGTGGCCCACTGTTCTCGTGGCCTCCTGAGGCGGGTCTTGGAGTCCTCTCCCCTGAGTGAGCGCACTGCTCCGCGTGGACAGGCTGGTGAGGATGCCGCACTGTGTCCACTTCCACCGTGGTCACGGGGTCTAGCCCCATGTGGCTTCCAGCTCTTTCAAAATGAAAATGAGCACAAAGGCCAATGTTTTTAATCAATTCAGGATCTCAAGGTAGCCACGATAAAGCAACGAAAGATCCTTTCAGAAGAGAACTTTCAGAACTGCTCTAGAAAGTGGCAAAAATGATAGGTGTGTTGGAAACAATGGGAAGTTTTTTGAGAGGGATTAATGACAATGTGTCTTTTGTTAGAAGTTTTATTAAACATACCTACACTGGGTATTTTAATCATACTTTGTATTTAACTAAAAACCTCCCATAGATCTCCCTCCTGAAATTTTCACTCTAATATTATTAGTTCTAATTCTATTAGATTCTCCCCTCTAGTTATGGAAAATCTTGTTAGGCATAGATTATTGCAATCAAGTAATTTTGTGTATTCCAGTTTTCTTCTAATGCACTGACTCACAAATTCCATATAATTAAAGTTTATTATTTCTATGACTAAACTTCTTATATATCTCTGTATTTAATCTGCAGAGATTTCAGATGTGTGAATACACATCTGAGCTGCTCCTAGATTGTACAGTCATTTTTGGTGTGCCTAACTTTCCTATAGGACTATTTATTTTTACAACTAGTCTTATTTAGGAACAATGGCATGGCTTTGGACAAAATTTAAAAGTGGGGATAATCTGGCAGGAGAAGGTGGAAACTGACTTAACAAAAGCTGAAGGTATAGAAGGTCCAGGTGAGGGAGTTGGTAGATGCTGGAACCCCAGGGCTGAGGGTGATGATGTAGAAACCATGGAGTGTGACGAGAGAGCCATGATGAGGATTTTGCTGGAAATGTCCTCCTGGTGCTTGTGTAACAGATGCCTGATACCATTAGTGGCTCTCACTCTACCTTCAAGGTCCCGAGGCACATGCTCTCCCTGCCTTGGAGCTGACCAGCCATGGGCTGGATCCCTAAAAACCACACGCCCAAAAGAAGCTCCTCTTCCTATAGGTATTAGCATTTTGTACTGACCATGGGAAAGGAACTGAAGAGAGGTGAGCTTGGTCCAGGGACTCATGGGATCATAGAGATAGAAAGAGGAAAGGAGGAGGAGTGTCTGCGGGGCAGACTGCCCCTGCTCTGTGCATTGGTGATACCACTATGTGACCGTCACCCCACTGTTGGCAGGAATGAGTTCCGTGCCGCTCAGTGCTGCTCTTTAGCTGCTGATGGGGACTCAGGCCACACTGACCGCTGCAGGACTCGTCTCAGGACCCTTTTATCCCTGGAACACAGGCTGTGGGCATCTCTCCTATGCTCTGAAAACCATCAGATGTGAATATTAGTTAGCTTTAGAAAGTAAGAATTTATTCGTATAAATAAATTTATTTATTTATTGTTATTATTATTATTATTATTGGTTTTTTGAGACAGGGTCTCGATTTGTGGTTCAGGCTGGCCCTGAGCCCAGCCTCAAACTCATATCACAGCAATCCTCCTGCCTCTGCCTCCCAAGTGCTGGGATTACAGGCGTGAGCCACCACACCCGGCACTGTGGTATGTGGTACCGGTTGCTGCTGGGCGTAAGTGTCCACGCCCAGTATTGTATGTGGTTATCAGGGAATGGAACCCGGGTCCTTGCACTTGCAAGACAGGTGCTGGAACCACTGAGCTAAATCCCCGGCCCTATTTGTATAAATTTAATGTGATGAAAAGTGATTTTTTATTTTCTCTATGCCCTTTTTTCCTATTTTAAAAGTATATTTAAGGGAAAAATAATAAACCAGAGTCTAAGCGCTGGAACCTGGGCTGCACCGTGTATCGTGTGCCGTCTGGCTACGTGACCTAAGGTGTGCTCTGTGACCTCTGTCCCTTGGTTTTCTGACTTATGAATAATGGTGTGTCCATGTGCTGGTCACTCTCGGAGGAGCGCCATTCTGGCACTGCTGGTACTTATGAAGACCTCTCCTCCAGGAGACTGTATAAGAGATGAGCAGAGAGGGCTCGGAGGCTGGTTGTCATTTTTTTAGAGACAGCAGGGAGTCAACCAGATAAACAGAAGTGAAGCCAGAAAGAAGAGGAGAGAACAGCCCATAGGAAAAGAAGAGGGGGAACCTGAAAATGAGGCCACAGAGTGCAAATCACGCTGCTGCCTCTAAACAAAGCAGGGAAAAAGGGAAGGCAGAGTGTACAGGAAAAGTAAACCCATTTGTCTGTTTTTGTCTGATCATTTGGTCAAAACATATGTGGGGCCAAATGAGCAAATCTGGAACTTAGAAATGACGTGCATCGAGTGTTCATCTCAGTTCAGAGGGAAGAGAAAGCTATGGACAATAATGAGTTAGTGAAGGCAGAGAAAACACAAAATGGAATTTCCGAGAGACGAGCTCAGCGAGGGCCTGCGTTTCTGAACAACAGGAAGAGTGAGGAAAGAGAGCAGACAGAAATGGCCAGGGTCAGGGCCAGTGAGGAGACGGAGGGCTGGCAGAGCCCACAGAGGAGAGGGTGCGGCAGAGCGTCCCTGCACTGTCAGGAGACAAGAGCATTGTGGGCCAGGGGAGGAGGGTCCTGGAGGCCTCTGTGGAGTGCTGGATGGAGAGGGGTGAGCGGCCCCAGGGCCTGGACTGTCTCTGGCTGAGGGAGCAGTGCCGAATCTCAGAGCTGAGGTTCTTTAATTCTTGGTGAAACTGCTGTCTAGTGAGCTTCCACTTTTCAGTAATGGTGTTAGCTTCTGTTCCCATGTGAAGTCCTTTCTTCTGGGAAGGAAAAATAATTTTAGTAGTTTTCAAAGAGGAAAAGTTAATATCTTAATCCCTTCCGTATTCTTTCAGAATTGCCTGACTCTCCAGTTGCTGATTAGAAAGTAACGTCCTTCCATGCAACGATAATCAGTTTTGCTGATAATTTGTTTTAGTATAAAATGAGTCATTCTCAGGTGTGTTCACATCAGTGAGAAGAAACTTGCTTGTTTTTATTTGAATGTAGAAAAAGCACGACAGCTATAGGTTTGAGATCCTTTTTCCTTCTCCATTTTTTTGTAAATACATATTTTTTTTCTGAAATTTCCCAGATGAAAGAGCTGTATGAGACTTGCAGGCGCTAAGTCAGAGAAATAAGCATCACAGACACCGATGCAGTGGAGGAGTGGGCAGGTTTGCAGTAGGAGGGGAAGGAGAGTTGGCCTGTGACCGTGATCTCCTCCTGCCGCCACGTCTACGGCGGCCTTGCCGTGAGGTCCGCGTCACTCCAAGAGCAAGGTGGCGTCTAATGTGGTATGATGGGTCCATTGTCAGACAGGATAAGAGACACCAACAACTCAAACACTGCACAAAAGCGCTGCAAGTTAGAAGCAGTGTCCAGCCCTTTGGGGGTGTTAGATCCTACATAATATGTCGCCCCCTTAAATCTTAGCTGTGCAAACAAAGATACTTATAAACTTTTATCCAGCTGTTTCGTTAAAAATCTTGAGAATTATGATTGGATATTTGTTGGTTCTGAACATGTTTTACACTATGACCCGATCCTATGATTTCGGTGCCTTCCACTGGCCTGAAAGCTGGTTGAGGGCGACGTTCTCCCAGGAGCTGCCTGTCACTTCTTAGACAGTCCTGCACTGGGGGTGCTGATGGCTTTGGGGTGGCCTCTTGGTTGGATGGGATCCATGGGCTGGTGACCCAGGCCTTTTAAAAACCTTATCACCTTTGTAAAAGGCGTAGTCTTCTCACTCAGGAAATTTGTACCTACTCCCTTTGTGCAAATTGAGCCCGATTTAAATCTTTTCTTTCAGAAAGGCTGGTTGGAGAGTCGCTCTCAAAGGAACAGCACGATAGTCCTTTTGCCTGTCAGAGTGACCTCCACACGACAAGCATAGAGCCCGTCACCCGTTAAGCAAGTCATTAGTGGAACATTTTTTCTCCCTCTGAATCTAAAGTGAAATGTAGAGTCTGTTTGCCACGGGGTTGAAAACCCACCTTGTTTTGCATGCAGGTACATAGATCTTCTCATAGTGAATAGGACCCAGAGTGATTAAACCAGCACTCTTAATATGTTAATTTATAATTTTAATTACAACAGTCTTGTATATATATAGTCATTAGTGAATACTAATATAAATATTTTTCTATCTTTTTATTCATAATGCATAAGCCAATCATCCAGTTACTTCTCCGAGGTTGCCTGTTTTCGTCTCGTAACACAATCTTTGTTCTTAGTTATGAATGCATTTTCTTCTTCCTGTCTTGAATAATCTCTCATTAAGCTAGTCACTTTCTGCTCCATGCTAAAAAGGAAAAATTATCATGCAAATGTGGCGCGCCGTATTAAAAAGCACATCACCAAACACTTTTGTTGCTGTCCTTCAATTAGTTTCCCTTCTTTGAATTTAATTCCATTTGTTGTTAAACTTCTGACTCGATGTACGGACTCATGAATCTGAGGCAGCTGCCAAGAAAGTGGGGGAAAAAAATCAAAGCCGTTTGGAAGGGCTGCCGGGGTGTGCTGAAATGAATTTGCTTCACCTTTGACAAGAACACTTGAGCAGCACTGGAATCCTCTGATGATTCAACTAGGCTAATTATCCAATTATTTATTGCAAGAATAAAGGCACCGTTTTACAATTAGAGAAGTGGAGAGCGGCCTGAGAAATCCAGTAATGACAGATGACTCAAGTAACTTGCAAGATAAACAGTGTCTGTGCAAAAACTTGTCTGGCCCAGTGTTTTCGGGCAATGCTTATGTCCTGAAAAATCCTCAGTCTACGGAAGGTTTCTCTGTTTGTTTGTTTTACTCTTTCTCCAGAAATTGTTTTACATTTCTAACCACCATGTCGGATTTCCATGGCTCTTCAGCAATGTTTAAGTTGTATTTCTCTTGATTAAAAGCTTTTGGTTCAAAGCAATACTTTTTAATTGCCTAATGATATAAGTCAGTTCTTCGGAAAGAACCGCACATTTAGGAGTTCATTTGCAATATAACTGAAAAATTCATTGCATGGCAGTAAAACAATTTACTGTTAATTACAAGGAGAAGAATTTGCTGTAGCGTGCTCACAGATTGTCATGAATCATGCAGCACTCCTAGAGATTTATAACAGATGTGTAAGTGGGATGAATTAGCAGGGTTTAATAACAGAGACACAAATCATGCAGACTTCAAGGAGCTTTAATTGATATACTAGAATGTGACGGGCATGAATCACTCAGCCATTCAACAGCACTGTAACATATGGTCAGCTCAATATGCTGCATCTTAAATCGGTTGGTGAGTCGTTGGCTGCCCCATATGGTGGGAGCAATATATTTTTCATGATTAAAAAAATATATCCATTTTTAAAAGAAATATGATTGCAAAGCATGTTTGTTATTGAACAGTCACCTGAAAGCCAAACTTTTTTAAATGATTTTTTTAAGCTGCCTCGAATGAAGAGGGGTTACTCCTGGAAGAGCAGATCAGGGAGGCGTTAGGAGAACTGGGTCTGTGCTGCGGGCGGGCAGTCCTGATCCCCACAAGCCTGGGGAAAGCACAGCTGAGGGCTGGAAATGCTTCCAACCTGGGCAGAATGAGCAAGATGAGGGAAGGACGTCACCTCGGAGGAGTTAGGAATGTCTAGAGTGGCCAGGAGGATGAAGCAAGTGGAAGATCCGTACCCAGCAGGGTCAGAAAGTGGCCGTGACTGTTCTGTGGGCTGTCCTGTAACCCTTGGCTGGACCAGTTTCTACTGGTTTCTTAATGAAATGTTTGGCCCTTCAGGAGCATTTGAAAATCCCACTGGCAGGTCATTACCGGGCCGGGGGCATTGGTCCCTGTGTCATTCATGGAGAATTATGTCCGTATGTAGAATCAGCCTTCCTGGTGGCGGCCGGAACTGGGTGATGCAAACGTGTTTTTGTTGGAAGTGGGGCCTGGTGGCGTGGAGACAGGCTTTTGCAGTACACGTGGATCTGACAGACTTGAAAAAGGAATATTGCAGCTTTCGAACGGTGGCTGCCAGAATTTAATGTCAACAATTAAAATTTATTTTGATCCTTACCTAGTGTTTATTACTGTTTGTATACACAACAGACCTTACTAATACAGAGATGCACTATTAGATGGAATTACCATCTGTTCAGAGTGAAATGTTGGCATCTGTCTTAGATGCTAAAAGTAAAATGATATTATTTCTAACAAAACAAAATTAACTGCTTTCACTCTCCAACTTCAGTGTTGAGTGTACGAATGTACCTCAGGAAATCACGTATTTGTGAACTTGAGAATGACCTCAGTTGCCAGGGCTGCTTCCAGTCACATGACTTTCAGGGTTTCCATGACCTTTTCAGCATGTGGGACGAGCCTGTAGACATCATGTTTTTTAAAACACAGTCTTAGCTTTGTAGTGTACCAGCCATGTGTCTTGTACTAAGAAATTAAAACAACGGAACTAAAATATGCAGAAGTGGACCGATCCAAAGAGGCTGTAGTAGGCAAAATATTTTGACAGATGTGCCCTAAAAAGATGTAAGGAAAGACATTAAATAGGCAAAAATTCATCGGAATCAAGGTGCGTGAGGTCCCATAGTGACACCTTTAGTAAAGTCTACACTGTATCTTTGCTGGAAGGCAATTTAAAATTTTCTTCCACACTGACATATATAAAAGATTTATCTTGGCTACCCCTCCTCTCTGAGAGCCTAAGTATCCTATTAAAAAAGGTTTCTGAAGTTAGAGAATTTGGAGGCTCAAGGACACTGGTAGCTCCCCTCCCGTTAAACCCCGGACGCTACTTTCTGAGAAGCCAGTCTTCAGTTCTATATATCACAAAATAATAAATTGTGTCACACAAGCATTTAATGCATGTACACAGTGCATTAACTGTAACTGTAGTACATTTATTTGTGCTAGAGGAGACTTGAAAATGATTAAAAAATCAATACTTCGCTGTCAGAGAAGCAAGTGTTACGATACATTTAAGTAGTTAATTGCATAAGCCCCATAAAAGCTTCAAGTTTGGGTAGTGAGGATGCCATAATTACAGTCCAAGCAACTACCTTTTATTAATGGTGGACGTCAGAGAATGGTAGTTGCTGTCATCTCTGCTACTCTGTGCAGTTCACAAGTACTGGGTCCTCTTCCCTCTTCACCCACAGGATCCTAGTAATATACAAATTACATCATCACTAGATGGTAACCAAGGCAGTGCTTGACCACCAAAGCCACGCAAGTTCTCTAAAAGCAGTGGTGTGTAGCCTTTCTTTCATGGAACTCAGAGGAAAATCAGAATATTTATTTGCCTACTGGGGTCAGGAAGACGCGGGACTCTCACTCGCATGCTCATGGGCTAGAGGAATTCCTGTGTCTCATCTCACAGTTTGCTGATTGAGAAATGCTGCTTTTAAATTATTGTTCTAGAATTTTGAACCTTAAGAACCTTAGACATGACCGTGTCCAGCGCTTTCTTTCCTGTGGTCCTAGGGGTGGAACTGCTGAGCTACATCCCTGCTGTACTCCTTCTGTCTCCAGACAGGGTCTCCTTAAGTTGCTAACCTGCCCAGGCTGGGCTTGACTTACAGTCTTCCTGCTTCATCCTCCCGGCATGCTGAGATCAGGGGCCTGTGCCAACTCCGTTATTCTTGAACAAATGAGGAAATAGAAGATCAGAGAAACCAAATAATTGATTAACCAATGTTTCTCCCATAATCAGGACCTTGCAGCAGATCTAGCGCCTCGGTCAGTCCTCCTCTGCACATCCTCCCGCCAGGAGACAAGTGAATGGAGTGGCCAGTGGCCAAGCGCTCTCCATTCCCACACGTAAACTAGATGGGCCGCCTGTCATGAAGTGTGTTGGGGAATCCTTTCCTAGTGTGGAAATCATAGCAGGGTCATTGCCAGCCGGGAGATCCTGGCTCTGTCATCTGGAGTTCCTTAAACAAGTGTCCTCATGGATAAGGTGTATATGACACAGTGTGACATCCTCAAGAAATTATTCTCCACTGACAAGTGCCCGGGGGTGTTGATGCTGACCTGCTTGCTTCACGCCCGGAACCATGCGGAGCTGCTCCTTCCTGGACTCTGTCTTCAGAACAGGAGGACAGTGCTGCTTAAATACACTCAGTGACACTGCTGGGCAGTAAATGACCAATGCTTGCTGGAAAACAAAGGGAAAACTTGCAGCAAAAAGACATGTGTGTCACCCAAAGCATCTGCTTAGTTCCTGTCTTATGATGCTCAAAATTCCACACTACATAAGTTTTGGAAGTATAAATTTATTAATTATGAAATGCTATTAATCAGATTATAATAATTGCTGCATAAAGTAAAATGTAGATTAGAACATTTTATATATATATTTTATATAGAATCTATATAAATAGAAGAAAGAGACTAGAACATGGATTTACTGTGTTATTAAAAAAAACCCACAAAACCATTGTAATTTAATTCCAAATGAAAAACACATCAGAGGCTGGTTCTTTGAAATGATGGAACTGAAGGTTCGTTTTCCATGTGCAAGAGGATTTCAAAGCAAATCCAGCTAGATCTTGAATGTGGAGGAATTGTGTCTATTTGCAATATTTAATTTGAAAGATGTGTAAATGGCTAGTAATAGTGTCTTGCTTTTGTATGAACATGTTTTGCAAAACTAAAAGTCATGATGCATTTTTGTGGTTACAGCAGTTAGTGCTAAAATATTCTACTAAAAATTTATACTACTGATGCAGAAGGGAAAAATGAAGGCATATGTAAATTTTAGGTGATTTTTCTAAAGTATGTGCAGCAATTTAAAAAGTGAAATATATTCTCTAAGCCTGTAGTCCCCTTTTTAATATATTGCTATCTCTTCATTTACTATTTTATAATTAGGAAATGTTTAAAGACCATATTCCTTGGTTGTATCTATAATCCATTTGCAAATGGTCCTTCATTGTGCCAGTCTCTTGGTGGTTTCCTGAGTGTAGAACCATCTAGTTGAATTCACTGACAGTTGATCCATCCAGTCTGAGTAGGGTGGGCCCTTTCCATACAGGTTTTTCAACTTCTCTGTGTGAGTATATCAGCTGGAGAGGGTTTTTTCTTTTGATTTTTTAAGCTAAAGGATAAAAACTATACCGTGCTTCAACTTACTCCCTGCAGTTGATGTCTGAAGAACAGTGTGATGGCTGCGGGGAGGTTCTGTGAATCAAAGGCAGCTCCACAACCTGTTAGCGTCTGATGACGGTCGTATCTTCAGGTCCCTTTGGAGCCTCATGTGCTCTTTCTTAGGTGGGACAGTTGGGGGGACAGTGGTCACAGGACATTCCATGATGACTTGCTGTTAGGGATGAGACCTGATTGGAGGAGGCAGGTCCCTGTGGGCATGACCCGGAAGGTTACATCTCCCTTTCTGGCTCCTCCCTTGTCTTCATCTGCTTCCTGTCCGCCATGTTGTCCTAATCTCAAACCAGCTGACTACAAACTGAACACCTAAAAGTTATGACCTTAAAGTTATGATCTTTAACTTCCTTAAAGTCATGACCAGGTATTGTGTCTCAGTGACCTAAAAAAGGAACTAAGATTAATGTCAACATTAACTTTTGTGGGCTGTCAGTGGAAGAATGCCCTTATTGGCGATCAACTTTTGCCGACATAAAAATGAATACATGCTCTCACTTTTAGAAGGTATTAAACAGCAATAATGACTGAGGTTCTGGTGTTCCTTTGTGGTTTTAACTCTATTTATATTTTAAATTTAGAAATGCTTATGACCAGGTTATCATGCAGGAAAGTGTTCTGAAAATGTGGTGATAAAAAATTCTGTCCTTCCCCCACCAAGCTCAGTGGGTGGTGTTAGTCAAACACTTGCCACCTTGAGGAAGAGGCTGATCTTTAAACAACAGTGTAACACTTCTCTATTAGTAAGGAGGCAGAGGCTATGCATCGTTCTTCCAAGTGCATCATTGACATGGAGTCAGCCTGCAGCATTTGCAGTCCTAGGGAAAGATCTCTTGCTTATCACTGGGCCATAAGGTAGTTTTTACAGGAAAAAGCTTAGGTCCTATACCTAAGAACACCAGAGAATCTAAAGTGGAATACAGAGAAGGTAGGAGAAGAAGGTAGGAAATGTGGGATACAGAGAAGAGAAATGGTCAAAACACCATTTTTAGGTTTCTCATAAAAGTCAGGCAATAGAAAGTGATGTGATTATGTCATCGTTTGCATCCCTGAGCCCAGGACTGAGAAATATCAGGCAGCCCCCTCTTTCTTCAGCTAACTCACAGCCAGAAGCAGGCTGCTGGCATTTTACACAGGATGGACCTCTGGACTCCAAAGACAAGCTTAGTAGGAGAAGGAGTTTCTGGATCACTTATTCTTTTATTTTCTTTTGTATTATTTGGAAATAGAATCACAGGTTATAACACAAAATCTTTAATAACTCATTATTTCCCTGAATTTTGGCAGCAAACACTGAAAGAAAGTATACATGGGATTTACAGATTCATACAGATTAAAAATAAAACTATCACATGGGTTTCAATAGCAGAAGATGAGAGAAACGGTTAATTCTCTTAGTAAGTCATTGAACTTTCTTGGTGTCTTTTCTATTAAAAGTTGAAGTTGAATCACAATTAATCATTTCTCTTTGGAAAGCTGGCCAAATTCTATAAGGTGACAAAAGTACCGGGGATATAGCTTAGTGGCAGAGTGCCTGCCTGGAAAATGAGAGGTCCTGAGTTTGGTTCCTGGTTAAAAAACAAACAAACAAACAAAAAAACAAATGCTCACTTTTCTAAGACCTGTTATAGTGGTTTCCTTTCCTGATTCTAGAGCTTTAGTTCTTCTATTCATATCATTTTGATTTACGTTTATAACAACAGGCAATGTTTCTGTCTGTCCGGGCTGTAAATTCTGACCTTAATTTATGTTTTTAGGAAATAAGCTTGGTGAGTATGACCTGTTCAATTCTGTTTCTACCTCTCATACTGAGGCAACACACTGAAAATGGGAATGAATTTCAACTGCTGTTCGATACCTCCAATAGCCATCATGAACCTTTACTTCTAATGGATCCTACAGCAAACCTGAATTTCTTTTACCTGTGGAATTTCTAAAGAACTCAAAGGAAACACCATTGTCCTCAAAGCCCCAGTGTACTCAGGGTGCAGCGCACCTATGGTTCCAAGTGTCAGGCTGCTGCCGTTGATCTGGGCACTTTGGGGCACCAATGCTTCTGGCTACTTCAGGGCTAATAAGCTTCCCAGCATCTCTTGTGCCTGGACCAGAGTTTATAAATTGCTGAACCATAGATCCTCTTGGTTTTAAGGGACTGTTTCTCTTTGAATCAGTTCTAAGCCTGGAAGAATTCAGAGAACTACACATGAAGATGACTTTTTGGTCAAAGAAGATATAGAAGTGCTAAATAAGTATAGGAAAATATGATCCACAATATAGGTAATGGAGAAAGTATGATTAATACAAGGCACTACTGTGTATCCCTTAGAGTTGCCCAAATTAAGATCACCAATAGCATCAAATGCTGATAAGTCTTCGAAGCAAGGGGACTTCTCATTGCTGCTGGGGATGCAAGTAGGACTGACTCATGGGAGGACAGTGGGCAGCTTCTCACACAACTGTGCAGTGCTCTTCACAAGACCCCACTGTGGTGCTCTGGGGGATTCTCCAAGGCAGCTGAAAAAGTGCATCCACACAGAAAGCATTCATGTAAAGCAAGTTTACAGCAGCTTAGTTAACTGTCAAAACCTGGACTCAGCTGAGATATTGTTCAGTAGGTGAATGAATAAATAAATAGCACACAGGTGATAGAATATTATTCAGCACTAAAAAGGAGTGAACTATCATTCCAGGTACATTCCTAAGCATAAAAAACCAATTTGAAAAGGTCACTCACTTTATGATTCCAGCTACGTGACATCTTAGAAAAGGCACAAAACTGTAGAGACAGTAGAAATAATTGAGCACTTGCCAGGAATTACAGATGGGGGTGAGTGGCAGATGTGTGAGATTTTGGAGTAGTGAAAGTACTGTTTCATATGTAATAATAATATTTCTATGTCTGTACCTCTGACCAAACCCACACAGTGTGCAGCTGCAGGAGTGAACCGCAGGACACACTGCACACTGGGTGATACGGGGGTGTCTGTGTAGGTCCCTCACTCGTGACAAACCCCTGGTGAGCGTGAGTGATGATGGGAGACTGTGGATATGGAGGAGCATGTAGAACACCGTGCTGTCCTTTCCATTTTGCTGTGAATCTATTCCAAAAATTTAAACTTTTAAAAATGAATTTTTGGCTATCTTTTAAAGGCAAAATAAAGCCCTTGGACCACTATTCCCGATCACCCAGGTCAACCATCTGTTGGTACACACCAGTGATAGTTCAGCCCTAGCTGGGGTTTCTCACGTCTTGGGCTCCCTCATATTCTCCCAAATAGTCCATTCCATCCTTCCTACTGTTACTCAGCACCTGTGAATGGCAGTGCTGAGCGGATATCAGGGCTAGAAGGGAGCTCCACAGTCAGTCAAACGTGAGCTGCAGGTTTTGCTGGGGACCCACAGATCTTGCAAGGCGGGTTCCCCTCAGCTGAGATTTTCTGTCAGGAATCAGCCAGCCATGGAGCTGTTAGAGGCAACAGAGGCAGAGTTGGGGCGCTGTTGGACCTGCTTGGTGGAGAGATTCATCCATAGTGGCTACTTTATTACCAGTTATTTAGCAAGAAAAGCTGAGAAATAATTTCCAAGAAAACACTTAATTGTGAAAATTTCAAGTAGTTGGTAGGTATTTAAATTTTGGTTAGTCATATGTGAGATAAACTGCAGGGCTTCGGTTCCTAGAATCATAGAAACTCTTGGGACCTCCATTGGTTTGATTTTGATGGTGGTGTGCACAAGCAAGTGTGTGACTGTGTGCAGAGAAGAAAGACAGATTCCGGGATGTAACTGGTGTTTTCTAATATTAAGCTCCTGCCCAGCTGAGGCCTCCCGTGATGAAGGGAATCAACAGCACCACCATCCATCTTACGTGGTATCCACCCGAAGAAGTAAATGGGCCCTCGCCTGTGTACCAGCTAGAAAGGAGAGCTTCCTCTCTACCAGTTCCAACAGCTGCCATGATGAAAGGAACTCGTTTCCCAGGAAATGGGTATTGTAAATTTCCCAGCACCGCTCATCCTGTTGGTACTGACTTTACTGGTAAGTGTATTTGACACTGTTTCACTTAAGAGGTGCTAAACTCCAAGGTGTTCTCTGTTATTTTGATATTCCTTTAAAATTTTTACTACTGTGTGGCTATTTATAGAAATACTAATTCAGTCCTTTTAGAACTGTAGCCTGATTGTGTCAACATGTCCATCTTTTTAGTATTCTGGTGGGAAAATGTGGCATAAGTGAAGTAAAGGCAAAGGATGTGGTGAGGCAGGCTGATGGAATCAAAGCACAGACAGCTCTCAGACATTATTTGCTAGAGCACATTTCTCAGAGTAAGATTAGCTAGGTCTTGTGGTCCAGTGAGTTCTAGATTCCGTGTTTTCTAAGCTTTTTGACGCATAAGGTCATGAAAGCTTAAAATTACAAGAAAGCCGTCTGCCTTTACCTGGTTGCATATTCCCAACAATATCTGATGCATGGCTTCTCTTTTCACCTGTCTGTTTATAGTGTGAGAACTACCAATATCCTATATTTTGTAGACAGTATCATAGGGAAAACTAATTTCAGGAAAAACAAACATCTCTGAGCCAGGACTGTGCAAGGAAAAACCCTGGTCTCACACATGAAATTCGAAGGCATTAAAAATCTCAGGGCCAGGGGCCGGGGAGTTAGCTCAGTGGTTCCGGCGCCTGTCTTGCAAGTGCAAGGGCCCCCCGTTCGATTCCCCGGTAACCACATAACAATACTGGGTGTGGAGACTCACGCCCAGCAGCAACCAGTACCACATACCACAGTGCCGGGCGTGGTGGCTCACGCCTGTAATCCCAGCACTCGGGAGGCAGAGGCAGGAGGACTGCTGTGATGTGAGTTGGAGGCTGAGCTCAGGGCCAGCCTGAACTACAAAGCGAGACCCTGTCAAAAAAATAAAAATAAAAAATAAAATAAATAAATAGCAGCTATAAACATAGGTGCACATATGTCACTCTGATATGAGTCTTTTAATTCATGTATAAACCTAGCAGGAGGGCCGGGGAGTTAGCTCTGGTTCCGGCGCCTGTCTCGCAAGCACAAGGACCCGGGTTGGATTCCCCGGTAACCACATAACAATACTGGGTGTGGAGACCCACACCCAGCAGCAACCAGTACCACATACCACGGTGCCGGGCGTGGTGCTCACGCCTGTAATCCCAGCACTCGGGAGGCAGAGGCAGGAGGATTGTGATGTGAGTTGGAGGCTGAGCTCAGGGCCAGCCTGAACCACAAAGCGAGACCCTGTCTCAAAAAACCTAAAAAAAAAAAAAAAATCTCAGGGCCAGTGTAAGAGTTTATTGTAATATTTTAAAAAATGGAGGTCCGTGTAAAGCATTCAGGAAAAAAAAAATCCTATCGGTTTTAAATACGGGCAAAAGTGGCTCAAAAGTGGCTCAAGATCTGGGCTGCTCGCCTTCTCCTGCTGGTCTTCTGATGGAGCAATACTCTGCAACTCCTGTGGCCCCTGTGCATACATGTGCTGACAGCTCTGTTCTGGAAGGGCTCTGTACACCTTAACTCTTCATGGTGACACACTACCTTAGACAGCAGAAAGACTGATGCTAGATTTTCCCTGGATGAAGGTAATAGGTCTAGTCAGCTCAGAACAAAGCCAAAATGGCGTTCTCACCAAGAAATGCCCTTCTCTTTCCCACAATTCCCTCTTCCTCCTCCCATCCCCCACCCTACACCTGTCACACCCAAACACACCCATTAAAAAGCTTTTGTCCCGCCCTTGACCATTAGTCCCCACCCTCAGGCCATATATGGCCCCTACATGCTTCGCCCCTGCTGCTACATCAGAGCCAGCTGGCAGGTAACTCTTCTCCAAAGAGCCTGCTACTGGACACTTGTGTCTTGCTCCATTTTATTTTCTATCAGAAGCCCCTTTAGAGTGTTCCCCGGATGTGCTTCTGGGGTGTGAGAGGGTATGGAGCCAAAGGCGAAGGCCCTGCTCTCAGAAAACTTTTCTGCAAAGGAAAGAAAAAAAACATATATTTCTTTACAAGCTCAAAAGTATATTCATTTATGACAAAGTAATTTTGGAGCAAACGTTTCATCTTTAAAATATTTCATAAGTGAGAGTGACAAAATGGAATTTGATCTCTGAAATGCAATTTAAGTACCATCGTTCTATTTTTACCTAAAATATTGAATGACCTGCTCTGCAGGGAGGCTGGCTGCTTATGTATGCTTGTAATGAATGGATACATTTAGCTGAGATGGGCTGAGACAGACGGGCTTACCTGTGTTTCTAGTGTGTGAGAATCATCGCTGGGCGTTAGAAGTTGAATCATTGACTTCTCCTAAAATGCTGCATTTCTGTTAATATTCTTAAAGATGTGAGCACAGAGTGCTCAGGAAGCAGCAGGTTTTTTCTCACATGGACACGGAAGCTGCCTGCCTAGTCTAGCATTTGGCCTGTGTGCTGTTTCTTCCAGGAAGTAGCATTTGTTTCCGCTCCCCGGGCCGGCTGCAGGAGGAAGCAGACGTAGGCTTTGCTGGCTGGCAGGCAGGTTTGTGCTGGGCTCACCCACGACTGCTGAGGGAAAGACAGAGTGGCCTGTCCACCACTCATAAATTCACTCCGCCCGCTGTCTCCTCGCTGGCCTCACACTCCAAGGTGTGAGGGCTGGGGCAGATGCAATGTCTGGGAAGTTTTCCAAATTCCTCTTTGACAAAGTTAGGCCATAAACAATGACATCAGTAGCAAGATCCTTCTGTCTGTGACAAAGCCTCCAGCTGCCTGGAAAATGTGCTTGTTTGAGGACGAGGCAGGGAAGTTGGGCCAGCGGGACTCCCAGGGGCCTGGTCTGCCGATGTGCAGGCGCATTCTGGGGCTCTGCTGATTCCCTTTGGTCGGTTGCCTGGCTCACTTTTTTTTTTTGAGACAAGGTCTTACTTTGTGGTTCAGGCTATCCCTCAGCTCAGCCTCAAACTCACATCACAGCAATCCTCCTGCCTCTGCCTCCCGAGTGCTGGGATTACAGGCATGAGCCACCATGTCCGGCACTGTGGTGTGTGGTACTGATTGCTGCGGGGCGTGAGTCTCCACACCCAGTATTGTATGTGGTTAACTGGGGATCGAACCCAGGTCCTTGTGCTTGCAAGACAGGCACTGAGACCACTGAGCTGAATCCCCGGCCCCTAGCTCACTTTTGAGGCCATTTTTAAATCTGAACAACCAGATCTGCGTTAGGTTATGCGTGGGTCATTTACCTTACTTTCTGCAGTAGGTTGAATAACTGTATTGAGATATATATATTATCTAGTCTGAAGAGCTAGTATTTAAAACTCAACCGCTCTCTGGTAAGATACATTTATCCTACAGAGAGAGCTAAGTGCATGACTGGCCTCTGAGGTCTTTCTTCCAGGATACTTTCTAGCCTTCTGGCCTGTGCCCAGCGGGTGTTTGCGCAGCGCTCATAGCACGGGAGGCAAAAAGCTCCCGTAGGTGGTGTGGGCACGTGCCACAGCTACTCCTTTTTGTCCAGAATCATGTATTTGGAACCTCCCAAGACCTGGGGACTGTCACAGCAAGGGACAGGAGCTCGTGGCGGCTCTTTGGAAGTCACTGAATGATTACGATAGCAAAAGCGAGCGCCATGGGTAGCAGCTGACGTGGCCGGCGCTCAGACACCGCATACCCTCCCCCGCCACGCCCTGAGCTTGTCATTCGCTCCTCTGTAGCTGACAAGCAGCAAGCCGTGCTCGCACAATTTACTTATTTTGCACGCTATTTCTTTATTTGTACCCTAAAGACGTTTGGGGCTAGGATTTTTTTCCCAAAGAAATTAATTGCAGAGTATTTCTAGAAATTGGATGATTGTGTGTGAAACTGTAGTTTGACTTATCTTTTTTGTATATTCTGTGAAATGGTTGTATTCTGAGCCAAATTTAATAAGCAAATCCTAGAAATCTACAAACTTGACAAACTAATGAAAATTGATATTACTAAGCACAGCTATCTAGTGCCTTATTTTGAACGATTAATTTTTCATCTCAAACATTAACTATGATGATTCTGGAAATATGAGTCAAAATACCAATTAGAGTAACACTGAAAGACAATTATATGGTAATGTGTATTTTTACATATGAAAAATAAGTCAGATTCCACACATGGGTGACAGGATAAATATAACATAAATGCTTCTTTAACTCCTTCCGTACCCATGAAAGAAAGGGATGAAAGTTTAAGCAGGAAATATCTCATCATTGCAAAATATCAGTCTCATGTTACCTCTTCCTCTTTTCATATTTCCTTTAAATATTTTTACTTTGACCAATATAAGGACAATCGAACACAAATGTATGCTCTCAAGATTAAAATTAGTATTGTAGTTGGGTTCTGTAACGTTCTACTGTAAGAAGCACAGTGAATCAGATAAAGCTTCTGTGGACCTTCCATGCCTTCTTGGGTTCTGATACACATGTTCTTTGAGAAATCAATCTCCAACTCAAAACCATTTACATCACAGTGTAAATTTAAGACCATACATCTGCTCCCCAACTTGACTTAAGGAGAGAGGAATTTGGGAGCTGCTGAACAGACTAGACAGCTTCAAATCCAGGCTGCAGTATTTCTTGGCTAAACGTTCTTAAAGAAACCGCTTAATCTTCTCTGTGCTGCAGTTTCATTTTCTTTGAAATTGGCGTGATTGACATCTCTCCTCACATTGCTGTCTAGCAGGCAGGTGAGGCCAGAAGGACTTAGCCCACCTGTGAACTTTCTGCTCTGCTTCCTCCCTGGGTTACTCTGAATGTATTAAACCATAGCTATTGGCCATTACCCATTTAACACATAGTATTAAGCCCCTACTATGGGATTAGCAGTGTTTTTCCTTCGAAGGTAGCAGCCCAGCATTACTAGCTTTCTGTAACCGAATGGGATTATCTCTGTGTCTCTGGAGGAACGGGGTGGAGGGAGAGGGAAGGAACATGCTAGTTCTTGTCAGAAGCGAGGCGTAAATCCGCTTCATTTGCAGAGTTCAGTTCCGCCCACGTAGTGCTTGTATCCAGGTGGAGCCTCATACACACAGCAACTAAAACGCTCCGACTGGCATTCCAAAGGTGACCCTTTCTCTCCTTGTCACTTTTTTTTTTTCCTATTAGCAAAAAGGGGTCCATGATCACTGGAGGAAGGTGTGGGTATTGTAGTGTTCAGATGCCAATCACAGCAGCCTTTCAACTCCCTTTGCCGGTGACCCTGCCGGGAGTCGGGAGCTGCTGTGGGGAGATCTTTGTAGAAGCCACGGGGGAGAAGCGCACCTGGATGCAGTTCCCTTTTATTTGTCTTCACGAGAAATGTGATTACTGAAGTTGAGTATCTTGCAGATGAGAACTCTACAGTTTCTTCATAATAATGCTGCTCAAGGACACTAAATGACTGTCATTCATTTTTGTCTTATAGTAGTCACCTTTCCCCAAATTCCTGCACTAGAAAATGCTTTAGGATACAGCGCAGGATTAATTGTGAAGACATGAAAAGGGAAATGCAACCCCTTACATCTGTTTCTTTAAAAGCATGTGTTTTATTTCTGTGATTTTATAGTGTATTCATGCTTTATTATTCTTATTATTTTTAATGAATTGGGACATTCCATCACTTCATTAAAAGAAAGCTGATTATAAGCAGTTATAGAGAAGGCGCAAGAGGGGAGAACATCTTCAGACAGGCTAATTAGTAAAAGCATAATAACTCTGACCTTCAACACCCTTGGTGTCCCCGTATTTGTTTTCCTTGGAATGAGATCAAGTGTTTCTGCCAGGAAGGAAGTAGCTTTTTTTTTTTTTAAAGAAAGAGCAAAACAACTAAGCAGAACCCCACGTCTTTCCAAGCTGGATTGAAATCACAGATTGGGCTAACATCTGATACTAGCTTTTGGCCATAGTTACTGCAAACAAATATGTGAATCTTTCGTGTGGCCCCTCAGTTTCACGACCAGGTAGAAATCACAGAAAAATAAAGAGTGTGAACGTGGGGCCGAGCGAAGGGGCCATCCTTGAGCGGCGGTGACGAGAATGGAGTGTCTTCACTGTCATGGGGTCTGAGGAGTTGAGAACTCGCTTGGATTCGTCTGTCTAGACTCAGAGGGGCCCAAAGATGCTCCCTCTAAGAGCAGTGGAATTGAGACTGACTGTGGCGGCGAGGGGTGACTTTAGAGCTGGCCAGTGATTGCGCGTTTAGGGGAGAGGAGGAAGTCCGCACTTAGGAATGCCTTACGAGGATGGGTACCATTGACCAAATTCACCTTTGAGCCCAGTTCGTGCACGCCTGTGTTTTAACCTTGCCCTTCAGAGGTCCCTGGGAAACATGTTTCTATCAGGTTGCCTTTTGTTTGAAGTGTTAAGTGTAGGTGTCCAGTAAGCAACGCTCTCACCGACTCTGTCAGCACGAATGTTTTCCCTGAAACTGTTGCTATAGCTGCCAACGTTCCTGGTCTACTAATTTCTTTTTCCATCTCTTGTTTACTAAACAGGGAAAGGTGATCACAAAGGCCATGTGTCCTCTCGTGTCGCACTGGTACAGGGCTGCACTTATGGATTTTCTGTACGGCCTCAAATCTTTCTGCTTTGTTTCTCTTCTCCTCATCTGCCGGAGATCCAAATTTTCTCAGCGACTTCACTGCTGTTCAAATGTCTTCCCTGGACGACGCTCTGTGTTCATAGTACAGATTCACATTAGTTCTTATTCTAATTAACTTCAGCAGGTAGAAGGAGGAGCTCTGAGCAAAGAAGAAGCCTAAGGGAAGTGTGGGTAGCAAAGTCAACACCTCTAAAGCATTTGTTTAGGATTTTGCAAAGTAGAATATTTAATAGATATTTTCTCTAAAAATTATATTATCTAAAGAAGCTTAGCAGTTGTGTGGGTTAAAATAAGTTAAACGCCCATAAAGGGATGCAGTTTAATCTATGCCATCTCTTAGATCTATCTGCAGTTTTAGGGCCACTGTCCAGCCAGGACTTGAATCAAGGGCCCCTCGGCCGATGTCCCAGTCTGCTTGATCCATTCTCTGAGCAGCTCATCTTTCCTTTTCCTTGTTTAAACTCTCTCAGCAGCTTCCCACCCAGATGCTCAGGACAAACTGTCTCTTCTTAGCTGCTTGCCATTCAGTTCATCTCTCCGCCCGCCACCGCCTGGGTGACAGTCGGGCGCTGTGACCACCTGTCTTTCCACGGGGCTGCCGTGGTGTGACTCCCCTGGCTGCCCGATCTCTGGGCACATTGATACCCTTTGCTCTTGTGGAGTCCTCTCACTTGCCAACTGCTAATCATGAGTAAAGCAATAGTTTAGCTGTTCCTGTAATGAACTTTGCAACAACTCCTGCCCCTTCCTGTGCCGGATCTCGGTTGAGGACTCTCCTGTATTCTGTTGCACACTGAGGATTTCTCTGTTTTAGCCCTTAGCGCTTTGATGAAAAATCACTTGCCCAAGTAGACCGGAATCATGACTGCCTTCCTGACAGTCAGACATTTATTATACCTTCCCGAGCCCAAGTTACATACCAGGTGTTCCATGAATGTTTGTTAAATAATCCTCTAAACATGTAATAGTCAAGAAATACTCCTAAGAGAGATGGCTTAGCTCATTGACCTACTAGTGAGATTTAGGACGCGCTGAGGTATAGTATACACTTTTGAAAGCTGCATGTTCAGAAGTATTGATAGCCCAGAATGTGGGAGCTCAATTTGTTTGGTCTCCATTGCCCTCATGCAGAAGAAAATATTTTACCCCGTATAGTAAAAGATGAAAGACATGCTTGTCAGTCATCTGTAGTTGATGAAGTTGCCTCTGTGCCCACAGTCACAGCAAGCATGTTAGATCAGGAGGTATTTTCTCTCTGCCACAGCCTTCACGTTGCTGGGAACCAGGTTGTACATCTCTTAGACACAAAATCTCCTTTGACTTATTAAATTTTGAGGTTAATGAATATTTTGACACTTTTACCTATACATATCATTAGGGCTTATTGCAATAGGTTTAAGATGACAGTTATAATAAACATATACAGTATAATAAAAAGCACTTTTAATCTTGAAAGTGCTTTATAAACAACAGTGATCAATGCCACAGATGGATTAACAACATCATCCTGATTGAATTCTATTTCCAGGGCATGGGAGGTATTGATGCTGACAATCTTGTTCTGAAGGCAGCAGCACGGAGCCAAGGGAGCAGGTGCCGGAGTGAGAATCCCCAGTTTGGAATCTGCCTCCCTGGCATGCCGGTGTGCAGCTTCCCCAGTCCCCTCCTCCTCCGGCCTGAAGCTCAGTTTCTTCATCTGTGAAATGGGTTCAATAGGGGAGTCGCTCTACAGGATTGGCAAACTGAACCTTAGTGATCATTATCTTATCTGCCTTGTGGCAGGTGTTCTGTATCGTGGGTCTTGGATGATCAGCTGGTCCACTTTGTACATATAGTTGGTGTGTCTAAACCATATAAATCTTGACTATACTTTTTATGACATTTTTCTGCTGTGTAGCCTGGTCATTCATTTCATTTTATATAATTTGTGAATGCCCGACCTTTTTTTTCTCTAAGGGTTTACATGCTCTACACCTCCTTCTGCCTTTTTGTGGCTACATTTCAATTTTACTAGATGCTAGTAAACCTATTTCTTTGTTTTTCTTCACAGTCAGTCTTTTTGGAAATAGTTAAATCCTCACGGTGTGTACATTTTGTCATCTCCTTAGTCTATCGTCAGGTGGAATTTTTTCCTCCTACTTTTTAATTTTGCTTCAAGACTAGGAATAAGTTTTAGGATAGTGAACTTCTGCATTTCTTTAGCACATGTGCCAAAAATACTATTGGTATTATTAAGAGTAAAAAAAATATAAATATATCGTACTAGATTTCCTCTTCTGTAGACCTAGAGGCCACGGGGACACAGAGCTCTTTCCCCAGAGTCCCTCGAAAGCCTGTCCTCCAGGCTGAGTTCTGTGTAGGATGAGTCTGTCCATGTTGCTGCATTACTGACAGAGTCACAGCAGGTGTACCTAAATAGAGTCTCAGAGGGAAGGAAAGAAGGTCAAGAAAATATCAGAAAAGAAGGGAAAAAGTGGAAAAAAGTCTTTGTCCATGAGGAGCAGTGGAGGGATTCAAGAGAGGGCAGAAGGTGGGGAAAAATAAGAATCACGATATGTCATGTACAGAACAAAGTCATCCCTGTGATGCACATTATCATAAAGTCTCGGTCAAGTCAAGGAAGTCATCCGACAACTTTACTACCTGACAAGAGGAAGTTTTGTATTCTGTAGTGGAATATTAAATAATCCAGAACCCTCACCCAAATTGCATTACAATTGTTAACATATCAGTTGTACAAACGAATACGATTCACTTTATGTTGCACATTGATCAAGTCCAAGCTTCTCCTGCCTTCGCCCAAACCCTGTACCTACCCCAGTCCCTAGTAGCTTCTTTTAATCATCTTTTCCTTTCTTTTGTTTCTTTGTTTTTCTTTTCTACTAATTTTCATGTAGGAGAGAGAAGATGGGTTACTTGTCTTGAATGTCTGGGGTTTTTTTGTGTGTGTGACATGGTATTTTCCAGTTTCGACCATTTTCCTGCCAGTGAAAGAATTTCATTCTTATTTATGGCCGAACAACATTCCATTGGATATGGTGTGTGTATAGATTAACACATGTGTATATTACATATATATTATATGATACATATACTACACATATATACTAACACGTAGTGTGTTAGTTCTACCCATTCATCTGTCAGTGGGCCCCTAGGCTGAGCCCATAGTTGGCTATTTTGAATAGTGCTGCAGTAAAACTGGGGAGACAGTTATCATGTTGGAGGATGATTTTATTTCCATTGAAATATGCCCAGAATGGAAAGCTGGCTCACATGGTAATTCTGTGTTTTGCGGAACCATCATATTATTTTCTATCTTGACTGTACTAACTTAATTTTTCACCAGGAGTGGGCAAGCATCCTTTCTCTCCACTCCTGACCAGAGTTGTTACAGTTTTGTGTTTTGTTGTGTTGTTGATAATGGCCACTCTATCCGGCACATTACTGTGTCACACCTGGAAGTGTGTGCGCTCCACCAATTCCTTAGGCAGACCCCACAGCCAGCCACGTTCACAGCTATGTGTGAACACAGATAACTCATGGCCAAGCACGGGAGTAATCAGAGGGAGTAGCGGGGACAGAAACTATTTAAGGAAATAATGCGTAAAAGTTTTCAAGTTTGATGAAAACTATATACCATAATAAATTGTTTGAAACAACTTCAGGCTGAAGAAAACCAAATTACTGAAAAAACACCTCATGATCAAAAGGAAAAAAAAAAAAAAAAACACACATGATCAGCCAGGGAGATATCTAGGGTCAGTTTACTAATTTGATGGTGTAGTGACTTTAGGGTTGTCATTGCCTGTGCAGAGTGGTGACAAAGAGCAGAGACTGATCTGTGGGGAAGATATGAGATAAAAGTAAAGAGAGAATAAGTGTTAATACATAGGAGGTGCTCTACAAGAGGAGTTTGTTGTATTTTCTCTTTATGTGAGAAAGAAAAGAAAATGTATCAGTTGAATGTAATGATAAAACACTAACTGACACGGATAAGAAAACAATTAGCCTATGTGAAATCAGAACTGAATCCTACAAAAATCTCTTGACTCCTAATCTCTTGGAAAATAGTTAGATGCGTGCATTTTGATATCTCCCGATCTGCTCTGTTAAACATGTCATCTGTCTCCCTATTCCTCTGAATGAAGATGTCTGAGAAAGTTGTAAGAATCTGTGTGCACAAAAGCCACACCCATAATACACAGTAGGCAATGCTGTTAATGTCTAAGGGTGGGTGAATGGGTAAGTAAAATGCTGTATATTCATGGAGAATGTTATTAATAAGTAATACAAAAGAATACACGGATATGGATAATGTAGATATAGTTCAATTTGTATGTTGCCTAAATAGGCAGAAAAGTGATTACTGTTCATCTGATGTATACAAAATTCTGACAATACAAACAATCTGTAGTGACAAGAATGAGGTCAGCATTGGCCAGGATGAGGCCAAGGAGGAGCATGTGACACACCTCTTTCTAATAACCCTGACATTGGTTTTACAGGTGGGTGTACCTGTCAGAACTCTCAGGACTGTCCCCTTTAAATGGGTGCAGTTTAATTGTACACAACTATATCTCAGTAAGATTAGTAACACAAAAAAGGCTTTGTGTGACCCTGGAAATGTTTATGTCTGAGTATAATTGATCCACACTATGGTGGACAAATTGCTGTAACTCCATTTAGAGGAAAAGCAACCCATTTTTATATTATTTAATTTACTTGTCCTGAACTCCCTTAGAATTTTGAGTAGTGAATGAACTTTATATTAGGCTCAGCACTTCAAATTTTATAGAGAACAAATTGCTATCCAGTGTATGTTACAAAGCTTAGGCAAATGAGTTTCATTAGGCTGGGTTGACAGCAGGATCTTATATAATTCAATAAAAACAACACATTATTTTTCCTCTAACAAATAGGATTTCTTCTGATCTCAGTCACGTCCCAACAGAAATTTTTATACAAAAAGGATTATGGTTTGCCTGTTTTTCAGGTTCTTTCTTCATCATAAGGAATTTAATCAGTGTAAAAGTGAAATACACATTTTAATATTCAGTTGACCAGTTGCTTTGATGCAATTGCACCTCTGTAATGTATTTTTCATAGCTCATATAATTGGTGTTAATATGCTATGTTATTAAGTTTAACTGTGAGAAAAATAGTTTGCTGCAAACTGATTTCTTCTGCATACTTATAAATTCAGTAGTTAGAAAAAAATGAGAGAAATATAATTAAAGATTGCAAAATCAATTTGACACTCCCTTAAAATGTGTCGAGCACAGGCGGCGAGCAGCAGCCTACATCTGATGCACCACTCTCCTTGTTTACTTCAGAAAATTGTGCAAATTAGAGCTCTAATTTCCAGAGCTGTTAATGCCTCACTGAAAACTTTCAGCAAATATGTTATTTCTAGTCTTTTTTATTTTATTATACCTAGTTGCAATGTTATCTGTGATAACATTGTTATCAATGTTGCAATGTTATATGTGATGTGGGCATCTCTCTGGCAATGCATTTAGAAATGTTAGTCTAGATTGCATAAATGAAATGAAAACCTGAATAGTCTATCTCAGGAAAAGAAATTAACAGTGTTTGTTGTTTCCTGCAATTAATTTCTCCATTTCTTTTCTTCTTGCACTCCATCCTGCTGTGGAGCCCGGGGAGTATGAGTACAGGTGGGAGTCTTTGTATCTTTCCAGGCCTCCAGAGAACAGGGTTCCTAGCTGTGTGATTAAGCTTAACAAATAAAATATACTGCTGACAGTATGCTACGGCCCAAACCAACCAATTACTAGCAATAAGTTTGTAAATCCTCAAATACTGGATTAGGATTTAATCTTTCTTTAAAAAAAGTCTGAGTTGTAGACAAAATGTAGCAGCTTCAGACATGCTTGATCCTCTTCTAGGTGAAGCGCAGGCATGTTCTTTCTTAGGACACTGTCCCTGCTTCTGCCACAGGAGGACACACCCACCTGCTTTGTACCTTGTCCCTGCTGCACTGACCACTTAGGAGAAGTGTGAGTACAGATCTCCTCGTATAGCCGGAAGTGAGAGAGAGAGAGAGAGAGAGAGAGAGAGAGAGAGAGAGAGCGCCGTGGAGAGAAAGTGCTGAAATAGATGAGCCAAGGCAGTGGAGAGTGAGAAGCAGTAAACTCAAGGCTCCCTGACTCCCTTGGGGCAGCCTTGCTGCAGGTGGGCTGTGCTGCCGGGTTCCCGAATATGCCATCGCCTCTGTGGCGCGCATTTGATTTTTCTTTTCCTTTTTCTCAAGACAGTTTGGTCTGAATATGCAACCAGAGAGTCTTACCAGGTTGGCTCAGAAGGCAATCATCAGATGAGTGGACGCTGAAGCTTTAGGAATAAGTTTCAGTGGCACCAGAAGGAGGAAAGACTTCAGGGGGATGGAAGGTGTCAGGGACAAGTAACCACAGAAACCGAACAAACGGCCACACAGAGAGGTAAAGGACTAAATGAGACTGAATGAGAGGCATGAAATGTCCACTAGCCTCAATACACAATTCTGTCCAAGGCTCAGGGAGATGAGAAGCTAGATATAAGAAGATGTATGTCACTACATTTATACCTGTGTGCCCTGCTGACTAAGCTGTTTTTAAAACACTTAATAATTTTTACATCCTTCCCCAACCATTTCTAATAGGTATTTGATAAAGTTCTCCTGTTCAAGAGACAGGCACTGTTTTAGCCAATGAATTTTTTTTAAAGCTTTGCCTAAGTGTTTCATTAATTTGGGTCTATATGAAAATTATACTGAAGATATATTTTCCAGGTACTGAAAAGTATAAGCAGTCCAGAATCTAAACTTTGTACTGGGATAATTAAAATTCTAGGAGAATACTTTGCTGTTTCCTTGATCCTTCATTCTTCTACAAAAGAGTAGCATTTAAACTATGGGTCACTTCTTATCTGAATGGCTGGAGAAGATTAAGGTTCCCTCCCGATGCACTCGATAGTTTCTTGCTGAGTAACGTTGTAGCAACACCTTCTTAGCCAATCCGATAAGATAAAAGGTTCATAATACTTAGAGGATAAAAAGGTATCATCTTCAGATCCGTCTAAATCCAATCGCCTGATCTGCATGAGATTGTATTTTTTTGCCCTTACCTTCTGGCTCTTCCAAAGGAAGTCCCCATAAACCTTTTGGGTTCATCGTGTGGGTTTTGACAGTCCAAACCGCAGGCTGGATTCTTTGTTGCTCAGCAATTACAATGGAAGATCAAGGCTTCCTGCGTGGTAGTCACTGACCTTGCAAGATCATCTCATATTTTCCCTATGTTTGGCCATGGAAAACCAAATCATAAGTAAATTTGACAGTCCAGCTAAATTCCATAAGGTCATCTATCACATTATATTCCGTAATTGATTTTCAGTTAACTGGTTATTCATTTCATGGTTCATGTTTCTAGCTTTTGATGGGGGCTTCCAGAAACTTTCCTTTTAGAGGGAGACCTGTTTTACATGGACAGAATCTAGTAAAACCTCTCTTTCATTACAATTAGTTGCTTTAAAAAGCTGATTCTATTGTTTTCTTCAGTCCTAAAAGGCAGATTTTGCACTGTTGGGTACATTTCCATCATTAAGAGATCACAGATACTTTTGTTGCCTCGAAAGAATTTAAAAACTACCATTTATAGGAATGAGTAATATTCATTGGCTCAGCACATGTTTATCAAGTGTCAAATGTTTATGAAACAGTGCCCTCAGCACTGTGACTGCAAGGCTAGCAAGGTAATTATACTAATTCCTATCCTGAAGAGCTTTAATTTATGCTCGTTAACATCTGAGAAAAAGTCAAAAGTGTGACACTATTAAAAGGAAAGGAGACAAAGAAAGCCAACTGCTACCCTGTGTTGTACTAGCTGAATTGTCAAGGATAAGACAAATAGAATGATTACTGGCGATCCTTAGCCTGTGTGTTCCTTCTGGGGAAGAGCACTTTTCAAGTCGGAGCTGAGTTTGGCAGAGGTATCGAAAGAGAGTAACAAAAAATGATGAAGAGCCTTGGAAATGGGGCCTGCAAGAGATGGGCGAGCGGCCTGAGGATGTTCAATCTCGGGGAAGAGACAGAGGGGACACCCGAGAACCGTTCACAGACGCATAAAGAGGCTCTGCCGAGAGAAGAGGGACCTATTCTTCTCATTAGTCAACAAAGAGACGTCAAGAAGTAATGGGTTTAGAAATCGTGGGGGGAAATTCCGCTTAAATATTAGATTAAATTAGGTAAAATTTAAATATTTAAAATTTTATGATTCCAACCAGAACTACACCATAGAGACTGAGTCAAGTTAGAATTGACCCAGGAATGCAAAGTGAAAACAAATCCAATTTGATTTAATAATGAAAAGAGCTTACATTTGCATAAAGTGTTAACATATTTCCAAATACTTTTGCCTGCCCACTCGTGCTGATCTCCAGACATCCTTGGAAAATAGTCAGGTGGAAGGGTGTCTAGAGTACGGCTGAGGACATGGAATTTCAGAGAGGCTACATTTGGTGGCTTTCTTTTTGTCCCAATTTAGGTAAAGGTAGTAAGCAGCTCCTGGCCAGACTGTTAGGATGAGAAGACCCTTTTTCCATCTTTCTGTCAATACTTCCCATCCGCGTGTCATGTTTTCATGTTGAGTTTCCTTTATTTCCCCACATTAATTACCTGAAGTGAGAATGGAGGATGTATGTTCTCCGTCTCTTTTATCTCTACCTAGTCTTCGTCTTCTGCTCCTTACAACTGGACAACTAAACTCAGCCCTTTGGATAAGCCGCTGTGTGACTGAGCTCTGGGGTGGTGTGGTGTCTCCACTAGCAGACATGTCTCTGTGATCTTGGGTCATTTTGCCTTTCTCATCATGAGGAAAAACATTCCTCACGTTTTCTGGATTCTTCCAGTGTTATAATAAACATCTGAGGAGAAATCACATGGGACAGTACGTTGGCTGAGTCCAAGAAATAAACTAGAAGTGCAACTTAGTGTGGAGGAGACACTTGCACTATGTCTGGCATGTTTCTGTTTTGATAATTCCTTTCTGATTTCATCTTCAACCCCATCTCCTTTTCCCCTCCTCTTTAATTCCTACTCCACAGGTCAAAGATAAAGTCTTTGTTCTTTCATTAAAACTTACTAGCCTGATGTAGGTATTTGGTTGTTGTTCAGTGAGTGAGGAAAGAAATAGATAAATACATACATTTAGTTGGATACAGTTGGATTTCAGCTGCTACCATTAGAACATCTAGTGTCATGAAAGGATCCATTTCTTTGTGTTCAGGCCTGGCCCCAGCATGGGTGTGCTGGAAGGTGGTGGAGCCTTTGAGAGGCAGGGCCTCATGTGAGGTTATTTTGGCCATTAGGAGCATGTACCTGAAAGAGATTGTGGGACAGCAGGGTGAGAAACTTTGCTGTGCTATAACTCCCACCCTGATGTGCCACCTCACCATCATCATTCAAAAGCTGCAGGCCAACCAGTGATGAACCAGAATCATTAACTCTCCTAGCCAAAATAAACTTACTGGCTTTATAAGTCGACCATCATAGGTGTGTATGTCACAGTACTGAGAAGCTGACTAATACTGATGCTTTGTCTGTGATGCAAACTAGAAGGGAAAAATCACTGTGTGAAATCCTCTTCATGCAATGATGTATGTATTTAAGGATATGACTCCTTATGTGTCAGATTATCAGAGCCTGACAATGCAGAGAAATAAAAGTTGGGTGGAAAATTTGCAGACCATACTCTATGTAAAGAGAATTGTCTTCCTAGCAAAGGCGGCTAGCTGATGCCAAAATGCCACCAAGGGAAGAGCCCTGCCTTAGCTGCTGGGCCCTGGGAAGTCTGACAGGGCACATCGGCCCTCCTGCCAGGCTCACACAGCTAGAGGGCTGCTCTCAGAGAGCGAGCTCTGTGGGGAATGCGGAGTGAGGGGAAAGTCAGCCTCTGCAGGCTCCTGTGCTCGGCAGGGCGCCGCCCCCGCTGGGAGCCCTGGCACCAGTGCAGCCCCTCAGGAGAAGCTCGCAGGGCGACCCACTGGGAGAATGCAGAGGCACTTAATGGCCCCCTGTGCGTAGTGCAGAGGAGCCTGTCGTTTTGTTTTCTTCTGAGATTATATCGCAGGTTCACAACGGCAGCAATCTTAATTAGTCTCGGGAAGTTGCATAATACGCCGCCCCACGCCTGCCTTCTGCAGCATACCAAGTAACGGAAGCCATTTGCCAAATCAGGAGCACTGCTGGAGAATGCCAACTGTAATTGGGGTAAATGGGATCCCTAACTCGCACCCTGTGCCCCATGTTTTAGAAAGTTAGCTACAAAGTTTAAACTCGGGGGAAGCCCATCTCCCGGCTGGCGCAGCTCCCTGTGGCGCGGCGGGCGCACTGTGCCTCCGGCGCCTCCGGGACCCAGCTCGCTGACCTGCTCCCGGCCCGCAGCGTGCCGCGTCCACGTGGCCACAGTGACCCTCTTGAGGTTTTTCCCAAGGCCGATGCCCTCTGACCGCTTTAGGGCAACTACCTGCCTCTCTTCAGCCGTGAGGCGCCACCTTGTTCTCGCCGTTCGGGCCTCGGATGGGGGTGGTGGAGCGATAGCGGGTGTCATGTGCTGGGGTTTCCGGGCCTGTCTTGGCTTCTTTGAGGCTGGATGTTCACTTCCTCAGCGGGTTTCTAGAGGTAACTTCACCGTGTGTCGTTTTTCCTGATTCTGTCTGCGCTCTAACTCCAGATGCAGGTGAATGTGTCGTTCTGTTTTGTTTTTTTTGTTTTTTAATAAATAATTATTGAAGAATGATGAAATGCCAGCCGCATTTCATGGCTTAGAGCAAGCCGTGCTTTCCGCCAGAAGTGCCTCCCACCGGCCTCGTGCACTCTGTGGTGGGGCTTTGGACAGAGACTGGGTCAGAGCGTGCCGTACTCCTCAGTGGATTCATCCAGCCAGTTCCGTGTGCTGGAAACCGGGGCCTGGGCCAAGGAGGAGGAGGAGGGCAGGGAGGAACCCAGGAGGGTAGATTCTTGGCTCCTCGCTTGCTCCACTTGTGGGCCGCAGTGGCCGACTCGCTGTTCTGCACAATGCCCTTTGACTATACTGTTTCCACCTAAGAGCAGAACAGGCAGGAACTGAAGCCACCGAACCTGAGCAAGCACCAGCCTCTCTTCAAGTTACACGTGTGAGGTCATTTCTACAAGTGGCCTTGCAGAAGGCACAGTCCATGGTCTTAAGAGATATAGGAGGTGTAATGTTGTATGGGAACTAATGATCCTTATTCACAAATACTTAAATTCTTCTACATGTCAGAATTGGTACGTGGCAAAGAAGAGCCAAGCTGGACACCATCGTTGTCTGCAGGATGTGTGTTCTCGTGAGAATGCACAGGCCAGGCGAGCAGTGATCACTGCTAATGTTTCATCAGCTCAAATGAAAATTTTACTTGCTTAAAAATTATTTTAAAGTTGTCTTCAGATGTCTTAAGAAACTCGTCTTCTCTTTGACCACATTGGAGAAGCATTAGCCAAAAACAATGCCTTTTATTTTAAATACAGGTAGGGCAACCCTTGTCTGAAGATGTCATCTTCTGCATTTTTCAAAAAGTGAGTTAATTACATCTAATGAATTGCATGTGTGCCATGTTTACCTAAAGGAAGATTTTCATGCTGAATTTGCTGCTCAACAAAAGCACGTCGTCCTCATAAATGCTTTGAAAAATCTTAAATTAGACTGGAGGCAGAAGCCAAGCAGAGAAGTCACCAAGGAAACGAGATGGGCTCTGGGAGCCGAGAGGGCAGAGAGGGCGAGACTGGCAGTGCTGCTTCAGGTGAAACGGAAGTGGGAAGAACGGGGCGATGCAGATTGGAAGTTGAGAAAAGCACTGAGCAGCAGGATCCTGTTATCAAAAACCCAAATTGAACTTGCTGAACTGAATCTGTTTCGAAGTACGTTTTAGAACAGCGCAACATCAACACCATGGTGTATTCTAATTTGGAATGTTATTTTGTTTTCTAGGTGATAAAGCATTGACAGTTATTAGTATGAGCATCAAGCTTATTGAGCAGTCAGTCTATAAGACAGTAGCAATACACAGCCACTTAGCCTTGAGAGTAGGAAAAAACAGAATTCTTGTCTTTGTATTTTTCTGTAGAAGGGAAGAAACATTCAACACCTTGAATCAGCTGTGACTCGAGGGTCCATTATGACTTCCGGATTTTATCAGCCTGTGCCCTGGCTGTGGGAGGTGAATCCGAGCCCGCGTGTTGACACTGGCACGTGCAGAGCCCTGGGAGTGGTCACAGGCACATTGCGAGTCCATCGGAAGCACATGTGGGCTGAGTGTAGGGGACGGAATTCCCACCCTTGCTCCAGACCCTGGCTGGTGCTCCCTAGCAGGTGGGAATTAAGGAAACAAAAGTGCAGCCGAGAAGATGAGAGGAGAAGTAGGGCTGAAGATAATCCAAGTCAGGAAAAGACAGTAGGTAATGAGATGGGGCAGAAGCAGGAATGGCGTCCATCTATTGAGGGAGGGAGCGGTGGGATGTGCAAGCCATAGGTTGGGGTCAGCAAGGAGGTGACAGATACATGCTTTTATGTACAGAGAGAAACACTGAACTGTAACTAGGACAGTTCATCAGCTGTATGCTTTCATGTTGGCTTCATCTTTTGTCATTCCACCCTTGAGCAGAGTCTTTAGATCCTTCTGGGCTCTGACTCCATCACATATGCCTTTCACTCGAGAGGCTTTCTGCAAGTAGTCAGAAGCAGAGAGAAAATAAATAACAGAGCATCTACATGTCGCTGGTAGGACAGAATCAAATAAAAATTAGAAGTCTATCAAGTGACCGAGTCAAGGTCAGTAGAAGAGTCAGTAGGGTCGGGGATTTAGCTCAGTGATTCCGGCATCTGCCTGGCAAGTGCAAGGTCTGAGTTTGATCCCCAGTACCACATACCACAAAGCCGGGTGTGGTAGCTCAGGCCTGTAATCCCAGCCCTCGGGAGGCAGAGGCAGGAAGATTGCTGTGAGTTTGAGGCCAGCTGGGGTACATGGTGAGTTCATGGCTAGCTTTAGCTTACCACAAAAAAGGCGAGACCCTGTCTAAAAAAAAAAAAGTCACTAAAAAGCCCAAGGACTTGGGATGCCGCAAGATGCCAGGTAATGTTGACAGCAGACAGAGCATGTTAGTGAGGTCTTTTCTGCCCATGGCCTTGAGAAAGTGCAAGATGAAATTAACTGAAGCTCATGGCTGTGAATAGGGCTTTGGCTGGGGCAAGAGGGGTGCTGAGGACAGTGGTGCTTCAAAGCAAGACAGGAGGACAGACGAAGGAATGGCTTTCCATGCTGAACCAAAAGTTTCATTTGGCCTGTTGCATTTATTCAACTGGGTGCAGCATTTGAGGAGAACAAACTCTTGTCTGGCTCCTCTTAACAGTTGTTTAAGAGGTCTGTCATATGCTAATCGCTCTCCTAAACACCATGCAGAGTTTAGTCGTGTCCTGTGCGCTTTCAAAGGGCTTATAAACTGGTAGCAGCATGAGATTAAATTTTACACACAGCTTATATATATAGTAAACAGATGCTGATGCAATCATCTTTTCCCTATATCTCATGGAAAAATATTTTGGAAAATTATTTAAATGAAGTAGGAATAAATATGTAATATTACGTTAGTAGATTTGACTTCTTTATATGAAAGTACTCATCTTTTCCATTATAAAATTCACATTATGTCCGTTGTGAAATTTAAAATTCTTGATTGAGGTAATCTGTATAGGTCAAATTTGTCCACATTAGAAACTTAGTTCGATCAATACAGATCACTCTAGTAAATGATCTAGTGTAATTTGATTCTAAAAACGTGTAATTTCTTATGTTGGTGGAATTGCTATAAATAAAATGAACAGAGCAAATAATCACTTATTATTTCAGTTTTGATTAGTGGTCTGACCCTGTCATATGTCCAAATGGTCGTAATTTACCAGTTCAAAGGGACATACTTTACACATCAACAAAGACTTTTGAAAGAATCAGGTCAGCACATTTCAGTCAAAGTTGGGAGGTCCTGGGCACTCCTTTGAGTCAATCCTTCCTCTTTGTCATTCTCAAGCATTTCTGTTCCCTCCAATGAGGATCTTTTAGCCGTAGATATGGGATTACTGAGCAGAAGAGATTGTATGGTAATTTCTCTCTGGCACGACCCTATTACTATTGAATAATAGTTTAATTTCAAACTTCACACTGCTTGCGTATTCCATAAATGTATATATATATATATGACTTATATATGACCTGATCTATACCTATGATACATATCTTCACACATATATCTTTTAAGGTTTTCAACGTTCTATGGAAAAGTAATTTATTTTGCAAAAAAGGTGTTGCTCTTTATGGCATTCATGGGGATACTTGAAACAATTTGGTGTTGGTTTTTATAATTATTAAAATATTAGTTTGCTAGACCTGCCACATCAAAAGAACACAACCGCACGTCTTAGACAACAGATGCTTGTTATGTCACAGTTCTAGAGACCAGAAGCCCAGCGTGGCGGTCTGGAGCTTGCGTTCTATCCGAGAGCTCTCAGGCTCTGCCTGGCCTGGCCCTGCGCTCTGGGGCTCAGTGGTTGATCTTTAGTCTTTGGTTACTTGGTTCTCACCCCTTCCTGAGTGTTTGTGTCATACGTTCCCTGTCTGAATGTCTGTCTCTTCCCAAGGCATGCTTTGGAAAGCATGCCAGCCACATTGGGTTGGGGTGTACCCAGGTACGCTGTCCTCACTTAAACTACTCACATCTGTCAAGAGATTCTATTCTGAGGTACTAGAGATTGAGTTCAACTCGAGAACTTGGGGTGGGGGCACAATCCAGTGTGCAGAAATCACTCCTTATAGGTGATGAGAGAGTAAAGAATTGATTCAGTGTGGGAAAAGATAACCTAATCAACAAGAAGAGTAAAATAGCCCCAAGTACCTGCTTACATTTAATTTATTTAACAGAAATGTATGATTCTGCAGACACAGCATTTCACAGCATAGTGACTAAAGCGATTGGATGACATGTCAGAAACCCAAATAACTAGTATTTCATCAAAGAGGCTGTGCGAGTTTAGCTGAAATTTACCATGGAAATGCAATATAACTAATTGGGCAGTTTATTTTAGCATGAGGTCTTTCATATTATTGAAATAGCACAATAATCTTGCCTTAGGCTTCCCTCGGAATGTAAAATTGGACACAGGCATTCATAGCGTGGGAACAATAGCTTCATTATGAACTCCTGCTGATTTGAGTACGTTCACAGGAGCAAACACAGTTAGCAACGGGAGCTATTGTTCAGCATTCCCTTACATGACTTTTGAGAGTATTAACATGCAAGAGAGCTCTCTGATATTAATCAAAGGTACACAATTGCCTCTACAGCTATTACAATATGATAATCATACAAATACATGGAATCATAGTCTTCATGTGTTTTTTCACGAATATACTAAGACAATAGAAACATATTGCTCAATATATAAGAAAACCAATTTGGACTGTAAATGCATGATCTCTGCAAGTAAAAATTCTAATCTTTTTTGATATTCATGGTTGTTTACATTGATAAGGTTTAACCTATTAAAATGCATGTATGCCTTAACCTTCCTAAAAAAACCAATGCATACATCATTGAGTATTTGTCAATCAGGTGCATTCGTTTCTATGCATGTGCAAACCCAATGCAGAAAATTCATTCATCGACAGCAGTCATTTTCTCATTTGGTAAATGTTCCCAACTGTAAAACGTGGGAGTTATGGTAAATAATCATAAAGATCTCCCTTTAGCTCCAGCATCCAGAGGTTTTTGTTGATTATGATAATAGTTGACTCTTAGCATGAGCTTGATGTAATAGAGATTGGAAATCACAGTGAGGGTGAAATTGAATGTGAAGAGAGAAGGGCTGAGTGAAAATGGCAGCTTGTCATTGAACATGGATTACACTTTCCTAACCACTGAAAATTTATGGTAAATGTAATAGCTTAGTGTCTGGGCAAGATACTAAGTTGTATGAGACACTTTTGGGGATGCTAAGTAAAATGTGGAAGTCATATAGGTAGTCAATTTGAGAGGGAAATTCAAGTCTATCCACAACTGACTGGCTTCAGGGCATAAAGTGATGGGAAAGGGCCTCTGTTATGTAGCCATAGCAGGGCTATACCACTGTTGCTTCATATTTTTGATACTTTAAATCTTTGAATCAGCTACATCAATCCTGATGAGGACCCACCAGATTTATACTGAGACTTCAACTATTGTTGGCCAGGGAATCACAGTTGAACGATTGCTTTTGAATGAACTAAGATAAAGCTGTGTACCAACAGGCTGTAGGCTTCCAACTTCCACATTCACTTTAGTGCCGGAGCCTGCCGACAACAAAACAGATCAGTCGGGGTGAGGATGAGGAAAGACAAGATAAGTTAATATAAAAGAAAGATGAAACAGAAGATAGGATTGGGAAGGTCTCAGCACACTAAAGGCCAAAGATGCTGAGTTTATTGTCAGCGCTTGCTTTATAATACTTTTACTAGTGTCTACATGTAAAAGATTATAGTCAGTGGTTAAAGATTTACAGAGATTACAATAAGTAAGGGGCTGGGTGTCAGTCTGACTAATGTCTGCACTCTAAACAAAGATGAGAAATCAAGGCACCGAAACATTTCAGCAGAGAATACTCATGATTTGTTTAACTGGTACTTCTTGACTGATACTTCGTGAGTTGTTCGGAACAGTTTCTACTCTTCTATGTTCTTTCCATCTTGCTGTCGTCAATTAATTGTACCTCAAAAGGTCATAAGCTTTGGTTCTCATTGCATTTCCTTGAGAAAAGCATGCAGAGGGATGGGGGAAAAGTTCAGTGCAGAGCGCAGAGCAGTTTTCCTGGAACCAGCATGCTTGTGGCAAGTGACAAGTACTCAAGGCAGCTCCAAATCAGAGCAGACCCCTGGTCTTTTAATTTGGGGCAGCACCATACAGTGCAGCCCCCCGACTTCAGGAAATCCACCAAGCCCAGGATGAAATCCATGGTTCAAATGTCTCACACTGAACTGCTGCCCACACTTTAGCATAGCGCTTTACCTGCTGTGCATTCTTGACACCCCTGCTCTAGAATTCTTACAGACACGGTGTCTGTTTAATTGTAACAAAATCAAGAAGTAGTGTGTGGGCAAGCGTGTCCACTTCTGAAGGTATAAAATCCACTGGTCAAACGTAAATGCTGATGATCACTCCCCCCCTTACAAAAGGAGTAATGAGGTGGACAGTTTGTATCTAGTTTCTTCTCTCTTCTTCAAAGGTAAATTTTCATCTGATTTGACAAAATTAATTTTATATGAACCCCAAATACCATATATTCTTTAATTACCAATTGTCATGAAATCCTTTATCAAACTAAGTACAGCTGACTCAACGGGAATTTCAGAGTTTTTTGAAAGTTTTTTGTTTGTGTTTTCAAATAGCATCCTTTGCTGTATTCTGCTTTTTAGAATATTTATAATATTTCTACATTAATTACTTAATATCGTTACCTAAGTTTGTCTTCCCAATGGCCATATTTCTTGTGTCTATTGGAATATAGTGTCAAAAGTTTTTGTGCATGAATTCATTCTCGCAAGAAGTTATATATGTGCCTTTAAAGTATAAAACTTTAAAATGTGGCAGAAATTTTCAAAATTTTATGTTCTCTGTGCTTTGGTTTGGAGATGAATCATTGAATTTATTTAGATGTATTTAAGTTTTAGATATGGTGTTATAATTTGAGAGTCATGGTTATTTTCAAAAAGCACAGAAAACACTTTTTGCTTTTCATTATTTTTCTCAGTGTTTCTGAGTCACAGCAGCCTGTGTTTGGGTTCACTAGCGACAGAGCAGAGCATACAGCAGATATCCTATAAGCAACATGATAGATCCAATCATCTGACTCATTATGATGCAAACATTGTAATCAATCATAATATCCAGTGTTCCATAAATCCACAATCCTGTGAAAGGGGTAAGAGAAAAGGAATTAAGCTATCAGTGAGTCTTCTATAAAAGGAAAGAGTTTCCTTATTATCATCATTCAGAATTAGTCAGATATATACATGGTAATCATTCATATTTTAAGCAACAAAATGAAAATCAACACAAAGCCCTGGTAAGAATAGCCTTTAGTTTTTATTTTTCCTAAAGTATTAAAACTCCAACTAAACTATGGTGCTAATTTAATTCCGTTTGCGCTAATGACATAATGAGCTTCTTAGCCTCACATCAGTGGTAAGTCCACACCTGGGTGATGCTTTATTGTCCCTCCGTAAGGGAAGCTGTCCTGGTGCCGGTCAGAACTGTGTGCTCACCCTGAATCTTGCTGGCTTCTCTGCCCGGGACACCACCCCCTGATCCTGCCCATGTGTTGGGTGTATGTCGCAGACTGAGCCTGCTTTGTGAGTGATCAGGCCAATTCCCTGACACAAACCCACCTCTCCTCGGTGTGGTGCTTCCCAAGCCTCTATGCTGTGCAACAAAGACCTAAATGTGAAACACATGTACTGCACTCAAATTTTGAAAATACTATTTCAAGCTCATCAGATCGTTGTAGCTTTTGCCATTTTTGTATCTGTTGCATGATTTCTAGGATATATAATTCCAAATAATCATTATGGATTTCAGAAAAATGGGTAGGGTGGGGATATTTTCTAAACTGCTTTGACCTTGGGACTCTTTTCTTTCCCCTCTGGACAATGAACTCATCATAACTTCACATCTCAACATTTTGGGAATTGGGGAGGAAGATGTGTGTTCCAAGTAAAACTGAATTCTTATCCCCGGGGAGAGAAAATGCATTAAGCTTTTATCAGTCTTTAACATTTGAACATGGATTATCCACTCTGCTCTTTCTGGATTATAAACACAGCGAGCTTTTAGTGTGTTGAGGAGAAGGAAAGTCGCCCAAAGGGCCACGTGTCCCGCAGGGGCACCTCCACGCAGAGTTCCGCCCTGAGACCCCCGGGCTGGTGGACACAGCTCCACACAGACCCACGCAGGGTTCTGGCTTTCAGTGAGTTTAGAATATGAAAGCCCTAACAGATGGAGTAATTGTAAGCTCGCGGTGTGTCCCAATATGAAACGGGGGCAAAGTGCACCTCTTTTGAAAAATCAGGTTTCAGACGTCAAAGGGCTGGAGTAAGATAATGTCTGTCTTGTCCTGTTTAGGAGAAGAGATGAAAGGAACTTACAACAGCAGGAAAGGACAAGTGTTGTACGCATTCTAAGGAATAGGGCGTGGTACCTCTGAGGGTTGAGGGACGTCACATGTGTAAGTAGCGCACACACGTACTATACACGTCATATGTGTATAGTAGCACATAAGAGCTTGTTATCAATAATCAGGCGCATCCAACTGGCTTTAACATGAGGGCTCTTCGGAGAAATGGAGTGTGAATGGTGAAGAATGGACATGTTTTCAAAGGTACGGATGATGGAGCTTGATGGTCTGAGGAGGACAGTCCCGGGTACCTGGGCAAGGGCAAGTTCAAGAAATGACGATCAGGTCAGACTGTGAGCCTCACTGTCCTCTATATCCCACTCATACCAGCTTGCGGGAACACAGCAGTCCAGAGCTTGGGAAGGTTCATAGTTTGGAAGTTTTGAAAGAGAGGCCATGTTTCCATCAAACCATCAGATAGAAGTTAGTCACCTAGGTATGTTGTTTTAGGAGACTTTGGGGGAAAGTATTGTCATTTGCAGGTAATCTCAAAATAGCGCACTTGTAAGAAAAGAAGAAATACTGGACGTGGATGGAACATGGGTTCAAATCCACCCTTTATACTTTAAGAATTAAGCATTTTAAGCCTTGGTGCCTTACTCTTTGAAATAGGAAATGCACTTCTAGGCCATGTATCTATTTTTATTAACAAATACATTGGATGAAAAGCGGTCTAATGTAAGGTGAAGCATGTATAGGTATTAAAACAATTTTTTTTGGTGGTGGTGGTGCTGGGGATCGAACTCGGGCCCTTGTGCTTCCAAGATAGGCATGGTACCACTTAAGCTAAATCCCTGGTTGAAACAGCTTCTAACTGTCAATTGTGATCTCAGTAAGATGAGCAAAAAATAAACCCGGAAGTCAGTATTGCAGTGATGTCACCAGCTCCCTCCCACTCCCATAAAATTATCTCCACTTTTTCATGGGCATCGAGTGATCTGACTCGATTCCGTCTGTGGCTCAGAATCTTGGGTTCACAGTCACCAGTGTGAAACATCCCGCCTCATTTCTGGGTTACAGTGACGGTCTCCAGAGTCTACCAAGTGTCCCAGCTTACGCATCCTGAGTTGCATCTTCCAATTGGACAATCCAGAGAGCCTGAAAGTACCCGGCCTTCGCACTCAGCACCTCTGTCTGGCACAGCAACGGCAAGGCTGGTGGTAGTCACTTCCCAAACCTCTCGCCTCGCTGAGGCTCTGTATTTGGTCCAAGGCTGGGAGCCCGAGCCTTTCTACAGTTAAAAGCAAAATTAATAAGAGAGGGCAGCATAACTGACAGTTTTGCTACAGTAGCATTTCATCTGAATTTCTTGATTCTTACTCTTCACTCATTGACTTGGAGGTTCACCAAGTCTTTGTCTGAGCCGCCCACACAAACTGGGGCTGGGAGGTGGAGCATCGCTTGGGTCATTTTCCAGCAGCACTTGATTATTTTGTAAGTGGTGCACAGCACAGATGGATATTAGCGCGGTCTCTGTGTAAATGCCAGCAGCAGAGGTAGCAACATTGTCCTGAGAGTTTTCTCATGAAACAAATCAGATAAAGAAAAGGAGGGAGTGCCAGACGACGTGGATCTGATAATCGTCCTCCATTGTCGTGCGACCTCCTCTCAAGCTTCTTTCAGGAGGTGGTTCCTGTAGGGACGTCACGGGGACAGCTCTTCAGTTCCTACCAAGTTCCCTGAAAGGAAAACTTCTGCGTCAGACCACCCGCTACGCGCTCCATGAAAGTGTTTGGCCCAGTGTTAGGAGAAGAGAACTTTAATCATGAAGCCTTTAAATGGAGTTCCAGCATAGCCGAAGTCTCCTCGCTCCTTTGTTACGGTTTGATATATGCTACTGGTGCAAAGCGCTGACCTCCAGGGCTTCTTGGAGATTGCACAGAAACTGTAGGAGAGACCCAGGCATCCAAAATGTTTCTTAATGCACTTTATAGGGAAGACAGTTTTATCTCAAAACTATCGCATCTTCCCGGTGCCATTTGTAAACACTGACATGGGAAAAGCCATAAAATTTTATGGAGTCATCTTTATCAAACATACATTGTAGAATTCGAACTTGTTCCAGCCAATCACATCATCATGAGCTGCATTTTTCTATATGCCTTGGAGTATTGTAATAGAAAGAGTTACTAAGTAATAACGAGCCCCACATACTGACCAGTGAATTACTGACTGCAGTGAAGTCTTTAACTGTAACTAAAGTCATTGAAACAAATTCAGTGAGGTAATCATAGATCCAATATGGTATTCACATCAAATGGCACTTTTCCTTCAGAAACAGGGGAGCCCATTTTGTGGGTCTGTGAAAACAATAACTTTTATTTCAGTAAGTCACATTCTTCTGGCCTTGAGTTCATCTTGCAGAAAATAAGGATGATGTAATTATTATAAAGATTACTGATTAAAATGTACAAGGAATGATACAAATATAGTGAATATTTAAATTGTCAAGAATGATGAGATAAGTTTGTTCAAAGTAAGTATTATTGGCTGCTTTAAAGGTGATTAGTGGAGATGTGTGTTTTACTGTAATAAGTACTTCATTCATTCACTGTATTTTTGATTTTTGCTTTATATATGCTGATGAATAATATCTGGCCCAAAGTGTGACTTCCACAAATATTAATCGAATGGAAAGGAATATCTTTAAGCATCAGCAGGACCCACAGAGAAGGCCTGCTAAAACACACACCTGCATGTGTACACATGTGTGCATGCACACATATGTACAGTCTTTAGATTGCATTTCTATTTCAGCTAGGAGAGAAGGCATCAAAACACATTTTGAAATGTAAATTTCTGAAGTTGCAGAAATTAACCTAACACATCAGATGCTCTTTGAATCAGTTAAATTAGCAGCTGTCTGGCAGTGATGAAAGACCTCGGCCTTTCTTAGATGATGTCTGCACGATGCCAAACAGCTAATTGAATTAAGCCCGGTGGAAGAGATCGGCCGGCCTCACTCCCTCTCCCCAGTGGAGTAAATGAGGCCAAGAATCTGGGGTGATTTATTTTATAGGACCAGAGTCCCAGTTGGTAATCAGAATTTAGGGCCAAGTAACTTTTCTACCACATCTCTTTGTCCTGAAATCTAGGTATTCATGGCAATAGAGTTTAAAGTAGAAACACTGAAATGGAGTAACTGGTAAGACGAGAATATCTTTTTCCAGAGGCTTCTTTTATTGCAACTCAGACTATTTGGAAAATGGTAGAGAACTACGGTACTGGAAAGCTCCCACTGCTTCATCGAAATGAATACTCAGAGCTCACCTGCTAAAGTGCGAGCCCTACCCAGGTAGTGTTCTTCACCACTCCACTCTTTAGAGGTTTTCTAAGTATGTTTCCAGAGTGTGAAAGATTGGAAACTTCTGACAAGAAGAAGAACTAGGAAGGGGAAGCGTCAGTAGGGATTTTGCTGACATGTAGAAGGGAGAAGACCCTCTTGATCCTTGGGTGAGACCGAATGTGTCTTGCGAACGGAATTCTGTGAGTTTGTTTGTTTGTTTGTTTTTACTTTTTGTTTCAATAAAAGCTGACTCAGGAAGTCACAGGAATCCCCACAAACCTACATATCCTACTTCTTACATTTTTTAGAGCCATTCCGAAATGAAGGTCAAGGTCTCCTGAAAATGTCATTCTCATTCCAGACAGGATAATAATTATGACTTACATGTGAGCATAATGCATCACCAAAAATGTAAAGCACAGCCATCATATTCATGGAGATAAGTGAATGTGTACCAGTTGTGAAATCTTTATTATAGTTGTTAAATAATATTATTTGTGAAGAATATACTTCTGCTAACTGAAAACCTATTTGTGTGGAATATGTTGTTACTGAGCGTTGCCAGATAAATGAGGTGTTACTATCCACAGTCTTCCACTGGAGACCTGAAAAAGCTTTCTCTTCCCTTAATTATACCGAGTTTTTGGTGTGTCCCTTCAGGAGAAGGTCACCATGTCAACAATAATTAGGGGAAATGGCATTGTGCGCATTACTGGGTGAGAGGTGGTGTATTTCTTACATTCAATTATTGCCCCCTTGTTTGAATCATTAGCATTTGGCAGATTTGTTGCTGAGTTTGTTGTTCTGATTTAAAACTTGGTGTAAGGCTGACTGTGTTCTTATCTGGATCTTATATTTCTGCCATGACTTGCATTTCTTGCTGTATTTCTGACTTGAATGACTCCTTTTTTACTTTTTGCTGTGCCATGTATTTCTCTTTGAAGGTGTTTCTTTCCCTCTTCTTTTTCATTGTATTTCCACTTTGGCCTATTGTTTTTACTGGCCCATTTATTAGCTTTTTGTAAGGATAGTCTCCTATTCTCCTGTTCAGTGTGTGCAGTACGTAATCAATACTCTTCTTTACTTGCTGCTGATTTCCAACTTACCGTGTTTGCTGTCGGCTTTGATGCCGCCTACAAGGGCCTCGTGTGCTTTGGCTAATGTGCTGTTGTCTAAATTTGCAGTGTCTCAGCTCACTGCATTGACTTTAATTTTGATGTATTTGAATTTTATCTAGTTCAAGCAATGTTTCTTCTCTCTATCAGATTAATGACTTTTGGCTTGGGCAACATTGTGTTTATGTCATTGCTGCTGAAGTCACAAAAGTTTTCCATTGAAATGACCACCCAGAATATTGTCAGTGGAGCTGAAAGGTCCTCAGAGTGTCTCGGATTGATGCCCTTCCTTTGCTTGGCTGTGGAGGTCTTGGATACTGAGATCCTCATGGACTTAGTTGGGCCCACTTTATAGCTGAGGAGGCATTGTTACTGGAGATGCTTGTAGGGTGATGGGGTCATGTGTGTAGAGTTACGGTGTCTCGGTAAGAAAAAAACCTATGACTTGTCTCTCTTCTGTGCAAGTCATACTCTGACAGCAGGAAGAATACCTTTCTTAGATGTGCAACTTAAATTTAACTTGACTGCCCAAATCCCAGCTCTTGTCTTTCCACATGCAAATACACAAGTTCCTGGGTTTGAATCTTGTTCTTTCTGATGATTTTGCATTTTAATTTCTAAGTCAGTGACCTTGATTGAATTTCTGTCACGCACACTCAACTGGTCTAAAGAGTGATGTGTGAAACATGGCAACTGGGCTTTTCAGAGACTCCCAATAACGGAGTAAGGAGGAACCATGTATGAGAAATGTTGAAAATGCCTCCACTAAGTACATAGTTGGATCTTGGTGGTATTGAAACTTGCAGCAGATCTTTGAAATGCTTAAAAGCCAGGCTCACAAGCTTCCAGGTGTATCTATTGGCTAAGACCATGATCAGCTCGATTCAGCTCTTCCAACCCATTTCTGCAGGATTCAGTGCATGCAAACAAGAACTTATGCTTTCCCTTTTCTTTGTTTCATTCTATGTTTTTCAACAGTCACTCAACCCAGTTGTGTAACTGTGCTGTTTACCAAGGAGAAGAAGAAGAGACTTCTTAAAAAGTTCTTTGTTTTTTCAAGTTTACCTACTTTTATTGTTAGGAGATCTTGAGTGTTTTCTCCCAGGTCAAGGGCACAAAAGAAACATGAGAAATGGAAATGATGATGTTGAAGATGTTTGCAGCCTAGGCATGTCATATAGTGAGTGCTCCCTAAGTATAAGATGTCTTGGGCTGGGGATTTAGCTCAGTGGTTCCAGCGCCTGCCTTGCAAATGCAAGGGCCCAGATTCCATCCCTGGTAACCACACACAGTAATCAGAACCACATACCACAGTGCCAGGTGTGGTGGCTCACTGTGAGCACCTGAAGGCTGAGCTCAGGGCCAGCCTGAACTACAAAGGGAGAGACTCTGTCTCAAAAAAAATGTGGTCTTGCTCTTCCCTTCCTCCTTTCCACTTTAAGTCATTGCACTGTTAGAGAAATCTAAGTGTCTGGCCTTTTTTTTTCACATGCACAGATGTTATGATCAATGACATTAGTCGGTTTGACCCAGTAGAAGGGGATTTCTGCTGTTCCATTGCATAAGACGAGGTTGGCCGATTCTCTGAGACTTGCTCCATGGTCCTCCTCTTTCCAGGGTCAATTAATTTCTCCCTTTGTGCCCAGACTACTGCATCCCCTCAGGCCGGTCCTGAATTCACTTTCAAGACCCAAACTCTTGCTTTAAGACTCACAGAATGCTTCTCTTGCTGAAGACCCAGTCCTGACCTTGTGCATCTTTTGACAAGGCCTCCTGACCCCCTCCCCAGACCCTCACCCCCTTCTCCCTCTCAGTAGCTGTCTTGGCTCTGCCATCTGAGTCTCCTCATGGTCTGGGATTCCTGCCCACAGCCCTCAAGCTTGTGTTGCTGCTGGTCCTTACCAGTCTGTGCCACACACCGATGGTGCCGGCCTGCCTGTCTGCCCAGTTTCCACTGCTGTTTCATCCATCTTTCAGTCCGTGCCTATCTCATCAGCCCCCCTCTTCCTCTTGTCAGCCCGTGTGCCCTGCTGTGTCCCATGGTGTTTGGAGTATCGGCACATTGCTCCATCGCCCTGGAGGATGCAGGATAGTCCTATTTTCCTGGGCCTTTAGTCCATTTCATCTTCCCACCCATGAACCAATGTCTAGATTCAGATGCGCTTTTCACTCCTGCTCCAGTGAGCTGTCGTAGGCAACTTCACTCCATGATCTGATGCAGGCTCCATGCTGGCTAGTAGCGCATCGTGGTTTTGTTTTTGCAGATACCCTCCCTTTTTGTTGTGATGTTTGTTTTCGAAGTCTACTTTCTGAGAATTCCTTTTAGATGAAAATGCTTTCAAACAGAGCCCTTTCCACAGTGTGGAACCTCGTTAGCCTGGATGCTCATAAACATGCCTTATTCAATGAACCAGGACCCAGGGAAGGGCCAGAACCCAGGGGAAGCGCTGCAGGATCTCTGTGAAATGTAAGTGAGGTACATGTTTGTCACAGAGCTCCTGCATGGAACGGTGTGTGACATGTGAGTTTCTTCTTCTTCAGATGGTCAAAGTGATTGTTCATTGGGCTCACTCAGCCAAAAGTAGAGAGAAACTTTGTACAGACATCATTAGTTTTTCTCCATTTAGAGATTAATCACGAAGAGCTCTGGCTCTTTAATTCTGTAATTTGTATATTTAATGGGCTGCTGCAGAATCTATGACAGTAATTAGCATAGCCTGAAAACTCATTAATACGCAACAACATGATTAATGCAGCATTAATGCAAACATGACTGAAGTTATTTGGGTTATGTAGTAAGAAGATTAAAGCTAAAATGTCCTGTTTGTTTTACCAGTAGTGAGTATAATAGGGGAGCAAAAAAAATAATAAAATAAAAACAGATACCAAATTAGTTGCTTAAAAAAACAGAGGAAAATTTAAATCAAGGTGATTTCCTTTACCACTTTAGCCATAAAACTTAAAGCATGAGACGTTATGTTTTCTCCCTATAAATATATTCATTTACTTAGAAATTTAGCGTTGCTAAAGGTGAGTTCACTCGCTAAAGGTGAGTTCACTCACCTTTCTAGTTTAGCTTCATTAACCTATTAATAGCTTTCTCATAATATTATTAGTCTTGCATTGCAATATCTTTAAATCATACTCATCTTTGACCAATACTAATACACTTATGTTTTGAAATTCATGTACATCATTGGCTATGAGAAATGATTAAAAGATATACTACTTTCTTTATTTCATTTTTTTTTTTGTAGCAGGGATCAAACTCAGCGACCTAACCCTAGCGAGGCAGGTGCTGGAACCAGTGAGCTAAACTCCTGGCCCTGAATTTTTTTGATATCTACTCCTCTTTGTGTTAAAGTTATATATTATATCCTTCTCTCTCTGTATACACCTAACATTCATGTACTTCACAGTACACTACAATCAAACTCATATGTTTTAATAAGACTATCCAAAACCACATATTAAAAAATAAATAATGCTTTTTGGGAGAGGAGAGAATAAACTCATGCTTGTTTTCCTTTCTCTCTAATAGGGTTGTAGGAGGGGTCCTTTCCTTTGTAGTGGTTACTCTCCACTTCACATGACTGCTCATTCTTACAGTCAAACATCACATCATTCGTATCTGAAGCACAGTTTCCATCACCCAATCTTGAAAGATGGAAAAATGTTTGTATCCATTTTCTTGCATGTTTTATTCTAAATTTCTATTAAGAAAATGCCAATGGCTTTATTTTTTCCAATAAAAAAATTAAGTTAGTACTAACTAGATACGTGGCATTTTAGGCCACCTGGGGTGGGGGAGTAAAATCTATCAGAGTATTTGCACTTCAAAATAACTACCTTGAACTCAAAAACGCTCCTTCCAATCCAAGAATTTCTATAGGAGCAAGGGGTGCCTTAGCAAAAAAGCATGTCACCACTACCGGCTACCGACAGATGGCGCAATTACTGGTTTATTTCCCACCTCCAGGACCAATAGATTTGCTCAGACTTTCGGAAATCTGTGCTGAGAAGAGCCCTGGTTAGTGAAGGGAAATGACAAGTTTGAGCAACTTTGTTGAACTAGGTGCCTCGTCAAAATCTGTAAAATTTATCTAAGAGTCTGAAAATAGCGTATTTCACTTAATTCAAATACGTCCTCTTTTGAACACTGAAATTAAGTGGTAGCAGAAATCGAAGGCAATACATTTAAAAATCCTACTGCTTTGAAAAGGCAGTCACTGTGTAGTCCATATATTATTAAATTAGACTATCTAACGATACTTACAGAGCTTAGTTCTGCTGATATGTACCAACTTTTATCTTATTTTGAAAAGAAAATACCTAAAGACAGAAGAATGCACTATTGGGGAAAAATCATTTGGCTGTAATACTTTATTTTATCTGTATGGTTTTTACTATACTAGCAAACTAATCACATTATTACCAAATTGAATATATGACTACTTATGGTTGCTGGGTTACTCAGAGATGGAGTTTTGCAGATCTTTTCCATATAAATCAGCTTTTTTGTTTTTTAAAAAACACTATTATCACCTGGTAAGTGTAGAGAACAGACTGCCTGCCTCACAGCGCCGCAGTCGGTCCGTCATCCCTGGCACCGAGGAAGCAGCCTGCCTCTCTAGAACGTGGCCCGGAGGCCCGAAGCGTGGCTGAAGGAACGGATGGAGTCACTCAGTCTGAGGAGGTGGAATCATAGCAAGTGGGTCCCCAGGAGAGTTTGGGAACCAGACGTTTTCTCTAGCCTGAATCCTGAGAAAACAGGAAGAAGCATGTCCAGGAAGAACAAAAGCCACCCACTGCCATGGGCTCTAAGCCCTACAGCCCAGAGTGGCTGCGGACAGGTGTCCCCTTTGACACGATTGCGTCCCCAGCAGTGAGCTCTGTCGGTAGGAGGCGCTTGGTGGACACTTGACCAAGGGTCTGCTGTGAGCCGGTGCAGGAGGTGCCGGATGGGAGACTCTGCCCCCACCCCCGGAAGCTGAGTGAAGGACAAGCCTCGAGTTCATTCTTATTCTGACAGGAAATCCAGGGATCACATCACTCTTGATGTTGTGCAGGTATTGGGGGCATCTATTTAGAAATTAAGTTTGTTAATGAGCAAAGGCTGAGCCATGCTATAGCCTTGTGTTCTTCCGAAAGCGGCTTGATGGACTAGCGGATACTTCTACGGGGCAAATGGTTCTCACTTCTTCTCACACATTAACTCGTGTAATTAACTCATTTTGGGCGGATTACTCCCAGAAGGCTTATGAAGGAAGAAACTATCATTATCCCTCTTGGAGAAGGGAAATTAGGTACAGAGAGGCTAGCCGGCTGGCCTAAAATCATACACACATGAAACACAGGAGTTCATATTTCATCTCAGAAAGTTTGGCTCTAACATGAGTCTTTTAGTTTTTTGACTAAACAAAATACTGATCTCCATTGATTACTAAAGAAATATCTTAGTGAATTGTGTGCATCTCTGAAGGTGGAAGATAGCTACAGTTTGAACTCTCAGAGTGTTGTCAATTGCAAGTCACAACAAGGGCCAGGGGAGCCATCTTGTTTGGCTCATCTAGGGGGGACCCGGGACCTAAATATATGGGGAGAATGTCAGTTGCAAGTTGCTCTTTTTCCATTTATTTCTCTGAAGGTGACTGGTATGTTTACGTGGTTTAACTGAGAGAAGATGTAACTACATTAGTTAAAACAAAATTTTCAATAGATTTGTGTGTATGCAAAGGCAAACTTTTCTCTGATTCTTGGAAACAAAGTTGACGAAAAATTAGACAAGACACACAGGAAAGGCAGCAGAAGCATTGATGTCACAGAAGAGGCAAGTTTGACAGGGTGAGGGCAGCCGGTGAACAGACTTTGTGGTCTGAGGGGATGAGAGAGGGGTCTTTTGGATTCAGTATTCCCAGACTGGCTTCTCTTGGTGAAAATTGAGCACTGGGACATTGTCCTGTCAAAAACTTAGTGAGCCTGACTCAAAAGTGACACCCTATGAAAGGCCTCTCTGGGCTTCCTGCCAGATGCAAATGAAGGATTCAACATGGCACATTCCGATTGGTCCCACAAACTGCCAAATTCAAACGTGTGATTGGAATCTCCCTTTCTGGTTGATTCAGAAAATGGCGCTCAGGGGCCATGGAGTCATTTCGGTCCCAAGTCCTGTGCACGTTCTTTGGTTTTTTCTGACCTTCGATACATTCTGCCCAGGAGTTTGTGCTTGTGCCTCACCCCTGACCTCCTGCGGTAGAAAGGCTCTAGTCTTAGTCATTTTGTGGATAAACAGAGTGAACTTCCAGGATCCCACTGGAACGTCCCTATCTTTCTTTTAATGTTCAGAGGGACTGGAATCCGACACAATTATTTCTGTACATTCCAAGTCAGATGTGACCAGGTGTATCTGCAGGAAGCCCTGAGAGATTGAGGAAATTTACTCATTTGCTGGTTTTGTCACAATGTTGGTAGTTATCCCAGCACCTTCATTCTGTATCTCATTACTCCAAAGCATGGAGTCTTCTACGAGAACTTTGACGTTGTATTACAATATTATCCTCAAAATGTGGGAATCAGAAGAAAACATTTTTAGTTCATTGTAAGACAACAAGGTATTATTTAAAGGTAGAATAATAATAATTGTGTTTTAAAAATCCATTTCTGGGGCCCTCATTTCCTCCAGAGACAGACATCCATTTCATACCCCTTCAATTGCTTGAGATCCACTAGATTTCCACAAGTGTGGGCTTTGAGGTAAGACCCCTGGGATCAGCTTCATAAATGCTGGTGTTTGCAAACTTTAGCTTTGCCACAGATGCCACTGAAATCACTCTAAAGTCAAAGTCACTCAGAAATTGTACTAATAAATCAAGTTAGTGGAATTTATTACTTTTTCCATAATGATTGTTTTACAAAATAAAACATAGTGTGTATTAGTATATTTAGTACATTCAAAAATAATGTTTGGAATCTACTTGATGTGACTCTACATTTATGAAGTTCCATGAAATATGTGTGTCTATAAACATGGAACTGTACAAAGTGCATTAATTATTAAGTCTAGTCATGTGCATATTCTTCGCTGAGATCTCCAGGAGGTACAAAACATGAAATCAGAGCTCAAGCTTATGGATACAAGTCAGAAAGCTTGTAGAAACCAAAAATAAGTAAAAGTAGATGTTCTATGTTATTTAAATGTATTTTCATAATTAATAATTTTCTTTACCGTTAGCTTGAAAGCTACCTTCGTTATAGTCACTTGTTAAATTGCCAACTATTTTACAAAGCAACAGGCAAAACACATATCTCAGGAAACTAAAATGCATGCTCAATTTTCTGTCTTTTCCTCAGTAAAGTAAGATTTTATATACACTATCATGTATAGCTTTATTAAACTGCAACAAAATTAAATGATATGCAATTTACACTTTATCACAACTTCAGTCAGACACCAGAACTTTCTGAAATAAGTTCAAGGTGGAATGTATTTATGTAACAGATGAAATATTTGTAGCTATTAGGGTGATTGAAATTATATATATGAAAGGAGAGATGTAAGGTTACAATTATTAGATGTTGCTTGGAGCATTTCTGATTAAAATACTCTTTTAAAAGAAGATATTTTGAGGCTTTCCTTTAAAATCTGGACTTTATATTAATGACTACATAAATATCTTGGTGTGCAAGATTAAGATTCATGGATATTCATATATAAGAAGATTTTTCTCAAAACATACATTCAGGTACAGGGAGGTAAATATCTGCAACTACATATGTGTCTATGTTGGTAGGGACATGTATCTTCCTTTATCCATTTATATAAATTATTGCCTAATATTTCATGCATACACAGGCTGACAGTTCTCTTCTGCAGTTAAGGTAATAGCTGTGCCAAGAAAAAGTGACCCTCTCCTTCATGTCAGTCAGAGGCATCGAGGACCCTTGAGTCACTGGTTGGTGGGACAGGTATCTGCCATGCTGTCCCCTGGACTGGGAGGTTCCATTTCTTGGTTTTGTCAGCCACCTAAAAGTTTTTTTTTTTTTTTTTTTTTTTCTGAAAATATCCCCTGACTTATTCTCCATCTTGTTGCCTAAAGCTTCCAAGCCTTTCACATGTATCTTGGCCTCACCCAGCTTCCCCTCCCTTTTGTGGAACAGCAGCTCACAGGACAGAAGCTGCACCGGGGGTAGTTGGTGCGCGTGTACTTACCCAGGGACGGTAGGTGCTGAGCAAGCCGATGGCCAACATCCTGTTTCACCTCGTCAGGAACAATAAGTAACTCCAGCTTTCACCTTCACAATTAGGTATTGTGCTTCTGGAGAACACAGCCCATGTAGAAAATGGAAGTAAGAGGTATGATTATCAAAATGGAGCAGACAAGCTTATCATAGTCCAGAAAGTGAAAGTTCACCGGAAGGACCAACAAACATTATCCTGCGCAATAAAATTTCAGTAAGATTGTTATAAATGAGTGCACTAAATATTTTTATGATGAAGCAATAATGAATTTGAAAATTATAGGTTGATAATGCCAATATGAAATATGCCATCTAGACTAAAATATATTCCGGAGTTATGTAAGTGAAAATTTTATGATAATTATTTTCACATTAATATGGCAAATGTGTTGATAAAACACTGAAGAATAATATTGAGAAGGAAGATAGATTGTCAGATATTAGAGATGCTATGAAATGACATGATAGTCTCCTGTGACAAAATATAACAGTGGAACCCAATAAAAACTACAGAGACTGATGCATGAGAAAATACTTTACTCTTCTAGAAGTCAGATTCCAAGCATTAGAGGTTTATGCATTCAGCATATATTTCGGGGCATCTGCTATACACCAGCTGTTGTTCAAAGTGCTGGGGGTGCTGAAATAATACAGCCAAGTTTGTGCCTCGTGTGTTACACTTTCCATCTAAAGTGTTGCCCAGATGTCTTGCGTTTGTGGTGGGCAGTTCTGAGGAGAGAAATGTGAGCCGTGGGGATGTTGTACTCATCGGTCATTAACCTTGTGATGAGGCCACAGCTGAGTGTACTATTAGGAGTTGGTGGAAGAGGTGGACCATTCCTGGTGTGATCTGGAAGGATGTACTCAAGGACCCTGCTCCTGCCCTCTCTCCTTGCTTCCTGGCTGCCGAGGACCCTTCCATGGTGCCATCTTGGCCTTTGAACCAGCTGGTGGTGGACTGAGCCCTCTGAATCTGTTAGCCAAATAAATGTTTCCTCCTGGCAGGTGGTGCATGCCTGTGATCCTAGTCTTCTGGGAGGCTGAGGCAGGAGAGTCACAATTTTAATCCCAGTGTGGGTAACTTAGCAACTTGGGAGGGCTGTCTCAAAATAAAAATTAAAGAGGATAGGGGATGTAATTTAGTGTGAAGACCGAGTTTGACCCCCACTGTCACCAAATGATTAAATAAGTACTCCCCCAAAGAGATTTGTTCAGCATTGGGAAAGTTGATAAAGTATTAAATGAATATATGTGATAGGCAATGAAATGATACACTGAGCACAGAAAAAGTACTTACAAATCAGTAATAGCACATGCTGATAATTCCAACATTCATGAGGCAGAGGCAGGAGGATCTCAGCTTTAAGACCAGAATAAGTTAAACACTGGGACATTGTCTCAAAAACCCTAAGCAAACAAATAGATAAACAAAAAAGCAAAGGTTGAACATTCAAATGGTTAAAAAAATTACTAACAAATATCTAACTGAAAAACTATGATGTAAAAACAACTAAAATTCTGCATTAATTCTGGGATGTAAATGATAAAAGTAGGGTGAGATTCCAGTATGTAATCTAGCTGGTGAGAAACTGAAGGTATAAATGAATTCTAAAATGTATGATAGGTATTGTGAAATAGGAAGAAAATATTCAAATGGAAAAGTGGGTAGGGGTAGTTTAAAAAAAAAGAAAAAAAATTGATGGTAAAAAGGAAACAGAATTTACATATATAAGGAGTGGAGGTTATAGGGAGGGCATGGGAATGGGATAAAATGAGAATTAAATCTGTCATATACTGGTCCACATCCTGAATATCGATTGTGATCATAATGTGTATATAAAATGTACTGGTAGAATCAATTAAAAATTTAAAAAAATAGTAATCTAGCTGATGTGTAGTAGGCCTGTCCCAGAAATGTTTGCCAAAATTTTCTAATGTTGGAAATATTTAGCCTGACAATGGACCATAAGAACATTTATAAAGCATGCAGAGGAAATAAAGCAACTTGAAAATTCTCTTGCAATGAACTCGAAAAGGTAAATGAAATTTAATTTCATGAATTTATTAATGCACACACATTTTTTTTGTGTGTGTTGAGGATTGAACACGGGAACTGGCATTTGCTGGTCCAGCACTGGAACCACTGAGCTAAATCCCAGCCTCCCTGTTACAGATTTTACATACGGTTCAATTCAGTGTCTCTCTGCCTGAGGCCGGTTCCGTTCTGGAATTGAGAACTGTGACAAATGTCTGACATTGTTTCGTGTGTCTTTGTGGTCTGGATTCCATGAGGCATGGCCAATCCTTGTAATATGAACATTTACTCAGTCACAATTCTCAATTGTGGAGATAGAGAATTAATTTAAAAGATGAAAGAGCATTCTTTGTTTTATTAAGTTTAGGACCCAGATTTCTCTTTCTAAACACTAACACTCCTCATAATTATTTTTTTCTGTGCTACTTTTTAAATTCTAATTATCCTTCCAATGTGATTTTTAGAATGTTGGTCCAAGTTTCCAAGTTTATTTAGTAGTTTAGTAATTGAACAATAATTTTATTTTTTAAAAATTAAGAAATAATATGCATTTAAATAAATAAGATAACAAAACTTTAGTTTTCTAATAAAGGGTCATTTGAGGAGTAAGAAACCCCATTCCTGTTTTTAGGCTATTTTCAGTTGTTATCTTGTCCAGTATAATCGGTGAAGATTTTCTTATTCATGTATTTATGGGGCTGGTTAGCCATACATATTTTATGAGTGGAGACATTTCTAGCACCATCTAATGGCAGTAAAAAGAAAAAGCTTTTCCAATATGGAAATTCATTTCCATAATTCAAATTAAGATACAGGGACAGAGTTCCTTCTGTGCGAATTGAACGTTCTGCCCCCTCGTCCCAGGCAAACAGCAGGAAACCCACCGCATGTGTTTGGCTTCCGCAGGAAACAGGTAGAAGTGGCATTTGGCAGTGAAGCCACGGTGCTCCTGCCGTCTGTGCGGGGGCAAGGATAAGAAAATACTTGCGGGATAGAATATGTAAAATTTATGTGATGATTTCCTTATTAAATTCAGGAATTTTGTGCACTGAGACTATATCCTGTACACGTAGGCTAATTTCTGAAAATAGAACGTGACATGACATTGGCATATTTTATTTTGGGTTTCAGCAGTTGCTTATAAATCTCTGCCCAGTTCACATACTCCTCTACTGAATGTCTTCATCTCTGCCAGTTAAAAAAAAAAAAAAAAAAAAAAAAAAACCTATCTTTGTGATTTGACTATTGAAATTTCCTGTTGATTATAAACTAACAAACATACACTGGGTCAGAGATAATGTAACTCTTACTTCCTGGCCCTACTTGTTTAGTTCATGTTTCTGAGCAGGATTTGAAAAATGTATCGTCGGTCATATCTTGAGCACTGAGATCAATAGATTTGACTAACGAGCCTGAAAAATTTTCAGACACCACAAGACCCAGACCCCTTTTCTTCTCTCCCTGTGTTTTAACTTTCCTCATAAGATGTGAGAAAAGGTGCAAGGCAGCTGCAGAAGGGGTTGAACTCAAAGGAAAATCTTGGTGTGATGGAAGCAGGAGTGAAGAGCCTTCTCTCCTTGGCAGTTTTTCTTCCCAGGGTATTGATCTGCACCTGTCTAACGCCCCTCACCCTGCTGTCCACCTAAGGAGTTGGGGTCCATCCTTCATGATGTGTTCGGCCACCACAGCCTCTGGGAGCTTCCCTGTGCTCTGTGCTCATCTCTTCTGAGCAGAATTATATACTAGGTTTTGCTGTTACACCTGGAATGACTTTTTCTGCTGCTTTGTAGCATTTTGTACCCATTTAGATATGTCTGGCTCTTCTCCTACAGCACAGAGTCCCTGAGACTTTCTGGCTTGTATCGGAGAAAAATAGTCTGTGAAAGCAAGATGTGGTTACAGTTACTGCCCAGTGTTTTATTTTTTCTTTTTAAATATGGTTAGTGTTTTCCTACTTCATTCCTGCAAAAAGTTGACTATTACTGTGGATTTTTTTTTAGCCTCATACAATACTCAATTGACTTTTCTCAAGCCATGGTCAATATCAATTTATAAAGAAAAAATTTAAACCTTCGTATTGAAGACTAAAAAAGTGAATGTCTGGCTTTTAAAGATTGTCTTACATTTTTGAAGGGTTCTAGTGGGCTAGAACATATTTACATAAGTTAGTAGACATGGATATAATTTTAAACAATACAAATTCAGGCTTTGTATCAAAAAATGTTGAATATAAGGTGAATCAAAGAACTGAACAAGTGAATGGGTAAATGTAATATGAATCTTTGGCCAAATATAAGAACATAAAAAAACAAAGGTCTATCCTTGCTGCTACTTAACATTGTTGGTTACTTATGTGATTTAAAAAAATAACTTAAAAGCTTGGGCATAAACTGATCATTTCTGCTAATACTGTCATAAAATCTAAGGCACTCTGTTGAAAGTATAAAACTATAGAAAAGTACACAACTTAACTGAGGAGATGTAATCAGAGTATATCAGAGATGTATGTGAAAATACCAAAAAGCGACTCAATAGTCTGTGTAATAACTATGTGATAGTAGAGAACAAACATGTGTACATATATGTATATGTATGTTTATATACGGACACACATAGAGTTGCCTTCCACTTCTCACAAAACACTTCTAAAATAAATAGGAGCTTCTAATTTAGATGTGGAGGAGTAAGGAAGACTTTCCCATGATAATAAGAAGAAACAAGACTAAATAAGGATCAGATATTTCTATTAACCTATCAGAGAGCAGAAGTCCTAGAGGCCATAGAGGGACTGCATCTCAGGGAGAGGGGGGCTTCCAGGGTGATGTCGTGCTGTAGGCAGAAAGTGGGAGAAACAGACCTTAAATCTCACCTTCTTCCAGCATTGACTTTGAGCTTCATTGAGACATATTTAGAAGTCCTGTGAAGTCCTATGCAGTACTTGGATTTCAGAGTTACGAAAAACAATTATTGCAAATGTGGACTTTTCTTTCTAAACCCAGCCCCTCTCTCACTCCTGAGGGCGGTTGTGTAAGCACAGTAGCCTCTCTAGCGTTGGCGATGGGCTCAGCCCAGGGTCTCTGTGTGGGTGAAGCCCCTTTAGGTTAGCGCAGCCCACAGAGGTGATTGGGTTCTTGTAACTAAAAAGCCAAGATCTGCAATTCTAGAAGCATTTCAAAGAATCTAATGGGGAAAAGGATGCAGCAAATGATGAAATGGAGTATTCCAGGAGAGAAAGGATGGCTCTAAGAAGTAATGAAACGGAAGTCTAACACTGAAGAGTATGTTTGTACAAAACGACGTTGTTGGGTTGACTTTGACCAGATTAACCAGTACAGGATAAAACATTAGTTAGAACACATAGAACTATGAGAAAACAAAGAACAAAAGTGTAAAAAGGTTGAGCAATAAAAAGGGATCAACAAAGAAGGGATGTCAGGTTTCTCATGAGTGATGGTGAGGTGCTAAGCAGGGAAAAAAAAGAGGAAAATAAGTAAAATTTCAAATCTGATGATGAAGAACTAACCTAAAGATTCAAGAAGCTCGGTCAATTACAAGTGGAATAAACACAATGGTGAGCACATATTAGGTGCTCAGAGTCAAACACTGAGGACAGACTAAAGAAAGCCCAGTGGCTAGAGGAAAAATAGCCATTGGACATAGAAGAACAATGCAAGGCAATGACCAATGTTGCATCAGAAGTAAGAAGGCCAGAATTTAAAAAGACACTTTCAGTTTAATGAAATTAGTTACTACACCATGAAACTCCTGCACTAGAGTGACACAGAGACTCAAATCTGAGAAAAGAACAACAACAAAAAATGAAAGCTAAAATATATGAATAAAAAGAAAAATGGTTCAAATATTCTTTTCAAGATCTTTTTTAGTGTAAACAAAAACTATAAATATACTTGGAGTTACAACGTAAATAATAATACCTTGGAGGATAGTAAATGGAAATGTGCTGCTATATAGATCTTACACATAGAGTATATAATATTAATTTCTAATAGGATTGGCAGGTTAAAATGCACACGTAAGCTGAGCATGGTGTTGCACTCTTGTAATCTCAGCACTCTGGCAGGCTGAAGCAGGATGGTGAGTTCAATCCTCACTCAGGCAATTCAGTGATTTAGTCTTTGTCCCAAAATACAAAACATAAAAAATGAATAAAGGGCTAGAGATGTAACCCTTTATTTCTTTATTACGTAGCCCTTTATTTCACATCTGATTTCTCCTGCAGCTATACTTTGTCTCTTTTTTTATTAAGTGCAAAGGTCCTGAGTTCAATCTCCAGTCTGAAAAAAAAGGAAAGAGAGAGAGAGAGAGAGAAAGAGAGAGACATTTTTAGAGCAAATTCTTTGAAATGTTTAGCTGGAGAGATAACAAAGATAATAAAATTGAATATTAAAATACCCATGTGATTCAGCTGACAACTCAGAGCTGTGCATGTGCCAGCCACACCACAGACTTGAGTCAGGGCTTCTGCTGTGACAGCAGTGCCCTGGAGACTGGTAGGACTAGTATTTTGCTTGTGGGCCATGATTATTTGCATATAGGAGAATTACTTTGTTGATGTGTTTTGTTGAATGACTGTTTAAAACTCTGCCTATTTTTCTGTGGATATTCAGCTTTTGATCAAACTATTTGATTTCTGTATATATGTGCTGCTGGTTCTTAGATTTTGGCTTTCTGTTTGGGGATGAGAACAGATGCTTTTAGAAGTATTTTCATCAGTGCTGGGGAGTCATACAGTTTCCTTCTCAGCTTTCACCCTAAAGAGCAGAAGTTCACCCCACCAGCCATGCTTTAGTAGCTTAGCCCAGTAGCTTGCCATACATAAAATGATGCTTTCTAGTCATTTTGAGATGTTTTACATTTTCTTACTTCTGCAGTAGGAAAGGTGTGTTGGCTTGGAGGAAGGCTTTGGGTGGGTTTCTAGTTTCTTAGTTCAGGAGAGACACTTTCTGTTACATCCACGAAAGGCAGTTTCTCTTGCTGATGGTGATGTCTGTGGATGCGGATGGAGCTGTTTGTTTTCTGATTTTATATCTTTTATTGTTTCTCTTTAAACATGGTTTCTTTTTTGTTTCCCTCTTCTCTTGACTCTAAGAGAAACTGCACCAAAGCAACATCTTCTGTGAATTTCCTTTTCCTTCCATTGTCTCTGGGGCGTCTTTTCTAGAACTGCCAGTAGTCAGGGCTCTATTCCAGCACGAGCCAGTCCTGTGTGCAGCCCTGTTTTACTCCGAGAGAACTGATTTTCAAGGGGTAATCACGTCTGATTTCTCCTGCAGCTACGCTTTGTCTCGTTCTTGACTCCGCACTCCAACGTGAGCGCTGGTCCTGGCTGTACTGGTTCAGGATGTTAATTCTCCCCTTTCTGTTACACAATTTTTTATCCTCTCTTCTTTTTTTTAGGTTTTTTGAGACAGGGTCTCACTTTTGTGGTTCAGGCTGGCCCTGAGCTCATCCTCCAACTCACATCACAGCAATCCTCCTGCCTCTGCCTCCCGAGTGCTGGGATGACAGGCGTGAACCACCACGCCCAGCACTGTGGATGTGGTACTGGTTGCTGCTGGGCGTGAGTCTCCATGCCCAGTATAGTATGCGGTTACCGGGGATCAAACCTGGGTCCTTGCACTTGCAAGACAGGCGCCGGAACCACTGAGCTAACTCCCCGGCCCTATCCTCTCCTCTAACTGACTCTGAAGGCTTGGGTGTGCTTATCTTTCATCTCCCCCATCACATAGCTTTTAGAGGAAATGTGGCAAGATTTATATGAAGCCACTGTGTTTATCTTTGATGTATCTGAACTAAAATTTTAAAAGCTAAACATTAAGTCATGAATATACTAGATTAAAATCTTGAACCATGCTTTTCATTATTTTGTGATTGGGGATTACTTTCTGATGCATGTGAATTTTAAAAAGTTTAAAGTTTTGAACCTTTTTGTTTTAGCCTATTGGGGTATGAAAATTGACATGAAATGAAATGTTAAAATGTTAAAAGAATATAGATAATTGAGACAAATGTTTGAAACATCTGCACAGAGAGTCAGCATTTAATTGTCCCATGCACATTGAATGGGTGTTAAAAGTGAAGCGGGCAGTATTCAAAGGTTGCATTTTTAGTGCCTAGAAATAAGACTAAATTAAGTAAAAAGTATAGCACCTTCTGGAGTTGATGATGCTATGCATTGAAAAAAAGCAGAGGGCTGGTGAATGTTGTTAAATGAGTGTAGCAGAGATGAATAGAAGAGACCTGTGAAAGGCAAGAAAAATGCCTGGGAAAGATACTACAGTTGTTGGGAGGAACAGGCACAAAGGTCCTCGGTCTAAAAGGGGGAAAGGAAGAGAAAGCACAACAGGAAATCAGTGACATGGTGGAGCTGGGCTATTTGCAGACTCTACGCTGCTCTGGACACTTTGACTTTTACTCAGTTACAGAAGCCTTTGCTGAGCACTGAAGAGGAGGATCATGATCAGAATTGTCTTTTGGTGGTGTGTGTGTGTGTGTGTGTGTGTGTGTGTGTGTCTGTCTGTCTGTCTGTCTGATGGGGCAGTGTAGAGAAACAGAAACCAGTTAGGGGGAAATGATTGCCATACTCTAGGACAGAGGGAAAGATGCTTCATGACACATGATAATCCCTCAACAATCCAAGAGTTCTTATAAATATTACAGATACAGACTCATTCCAACAGGGCAAAATATAGGTGCACAACTTCCGGAAAAATAAATACTAATGAATATGTATGAAAATGTTACCATCACCAATAATAGACTGACTTAAAATACTTGCAAATGGGAAGGAGACTTAGAGGCTGAGGGTGGAGAGGAGGAAGTGGACACTAAAAAATTCTAAGTTGCATCATGTACCTATACAAAAATCCTTGAGTCACAAATGTGAATCAGTGATATTAATAGTAGCAATAATCATATTGAAGGAGGAGATAAAAGGAGGAGGAAGAGAAGGAGGGCGGAAGTGAGGGAAAGGAAGGGACAGGAATAAAATGAAGCAAGATGTGTTTTGTCCATGAACCCATTCCCTGAAATAGATGTAAACACCATGTACTTCAAATATGCATGAATAAACAGATTTATAAAAATAAAAATAAAGGCCAAATTCTCCTGCTTTGCATCTCAAATTTTGGAACATTTATTCTTACCAGAATCTGGGGAAAGAGATATTTATAATGTATAAAATCATATACATTAATTCTTAGTTTTTGAAAGTTAATATGGAAATATCTATGAAAATTTAAAAGTTACCCTAATTAAAATATTATCTTGGAGCCAAAGATATACATGCAGAAAAAATTTTTTACTGTTCCTTTTAAAAGAAAAAAATTGAAACCCGACTTTGCAATCTGTGATAAAATAATATGGTAAGTATATTTAGTCATTAGAGAAAGTTATGTGTGTATGAGAGCTGATAGGGAAATAAATATTTCCAAGTGAATAGAAAGTGTGAAATAGTGTATGTGATGTTGCAGGAAAGATAAAAACATGTGTGCATGTGTGTTGTGTGTGTGTTTGTGTGGTTGTGTGTAAGAGAGAGAGAAGGAGGCAGAGGGAGGGAGAGGGGGAGAGAGGTGTTTGCCACACCCTTGACAGCAGACTCCTCAGTAGGTGGCAGATTAAATTGTGGAGAATACTCATCGCCTGCTTTTAAACTTCTATAGGGTTTCCATGCATGTAACTTATTTACTTAGCTCACACATTTGTTGATATGTCGCACACATATAGAAAGGTGCAAAAATCAGAGAACAGGTACCCTGTACCACCCCTAAAAGCAACACCCAAATTCCTTGGCAGAATGCTGCTGGGACTCCATATCCATGCTTGGTATCCTGTGGAGACCCCAGCTAGGAGCCCCGGCCTGCCTTCCCACACCACACATTCTGGTTCTGATATAAATCGGATGACATGGTACAGATTCCCTCGTGCTGATGGCTTTTTACACAATATCAGGTTTATAAGATTCACGCAGGTAGTTGAGAATGGGGACTAATCTACCTACATTGATGGACATGTATGTTCTGGTTTGATATCATGACAAAAAGTATTGCTATAAGGATATTTGTGTATCTTTGGGACTTATGTAATTTAAGGAAAAATATACCTACCAATGAAATGGTTATGTCAAAAGGTGTGCATATGTTTTGAAGATGCATAGAAAGCTAAAAAAATTCATAGTAGTTAAAGTGTTTGTAATAATAAGCTAAATAGTTGTTTATAAAGAGTACTTACATAATACTTTATACATCTAACCAGTTATAAATTTAATGTTTTATTTATTTAATATACAATTACATATTAGATAGATGTGTATATGTATATAGTATAGTTGCCATACACATTTGGTTACATTTTATATTTGCTCTATTTTTGGTCGTTCTGAGGCTGTTTAGTGGTGTGATTTTTCATTTTTCTAATCACTGATGATGTTAAGTGCTATTTTATCTGTTGATTCTGCATTTATCTTCTCCCATCTGGTTGTCTTCTCATTCTGCTGTTCATGCCTTTGTTAATTTTAACCCAGTCTGACTTCTCAGATTTTCTCTTCATACTATAGCCTTTTCTTTATTGGGAGTGTGTTGCCTATTCTAGAATCTATTTATTTTTATGAATGCATTTTAAAGCTCTAAATGTACTTCATGAAAATTGAATGTTTCCGTGAAGAACTTGGGTTTTCAGATTTTCAGGTTTCTAGGCCCTGGCTGTGCACAGAACCTGTGGTTCCTTAACTGTATTGATCCAGTTAATACTTACAGTAGTAGAAGAAATGCTCTGTTATTTATCTAAATCTGGGAGCCATACCTCCCCAGATCACTGTGATCTCCTCACTTCTTCCTCTGTCTCAGAATGATCTATATCCCCCACGGTCCTCCACAGGCCTGGCCATTTGTTTGGTGATCCCAATCTTGACTTTAAGCATCCTGCTTCTGACCTTCCCCCAATTTTCCTATCTTCCTGTTACTTAGCAATAAGATAAATTTCACATGGATGGCTCAGGCTTTTTAGTTTACTTTTTAGAGAAAATGATAGAAATTAAGCTAGCAGCAGAAATTCAAGTGAGTTTGAGCGCTGCAAAGTAATTGATGGGAAAAACAGTCTTCTTCTACGGAGTGAAGGAAAGGACCAGCACTAAATCTGCAAGTGCACAACACCCAGGCCGCTGGGCACAGAAGAGCATCAGACAACGTGTGGAAATGACATGGCGAAATGACGAAGACAAGCTCTTTGGAAGACCAGAAGCTTTGAGACCTAGAAGTTGGAGATGAGATGCCAAGAAGCCAGCACAAATTACAGTGGCATCTTGGCAAGGGAAGTCTACATCCTAAACTTGTCGTGTTCTTGTTTAACCTTCCCTGACCCCTTTGAATCAGTTTACATCTTGTATCGCTCTCTGTATCACTCACCCCATCTCACGACAGTTTGCTTTTTAACTCTTTGTCTTTTATCTACACTAGAGCTTAAAACCCTGCAGGGCCTTCTTCATGTTCTCCTTTCTTGTGCAGCCAAGTACTCAGTAGCATCAGCCTCCAGAGGTGTCCGTGGAAAAGTGTCCTCCAGTGCTCGCTCGCAATCGTGGACCCTTCTGCCTCCTGAGAGCACTCGAACTTCCCCCCACTTCCCTCGAGCACACCTCTTCTCTCTCCCCTTGCTCTGAAGTCTCAGAGTGTTCACTGTGCGCCTGTGCTCAGAGAGGACAGGCATCCTGCACAGCATCTGCGGGCTTCTCAGTCCCCTGATCCGCGGGTGCATAGCTCCTGCGGGCCTTGGTTCCCAGCCCCGCCCCATTAGAGCTCTCTCCCGCCACCCTGGCTCACTGGATCAGGACTCGAATCAGAACTCATTCATTATTGAACGGTGTATTCTTGAGCTGTTCTTTTCTTGTGTGCGTGTGATCTTGAACTCATGACTGATTCCTCTGCATGAAGAATCTGTTCATTTTCTGCTTCTATTGACACTGGAAACTGTCAGAGACCTGCCGTTGTACCACGTGAACCGAGTTGCTGGTGTTGGTGCATTAAGTGAAAGGCCTTGCACACAGGATAAGCTCTGCAGTGTGTGCCAGGGTGCCTGGTGATGGGAGGTGGGACCCTTTGGGACTGTTGCAAGTAATATGAGTCCAGTGTGGTGCTGGTCGTGGACGCAGGTCAGTGAACACCCTGAAGTTCTCACGGCTGCCAGGCTTTCAAACACGCTTGCAGGAAATGAGCTGTCATGGCTCATGGCGGGCAGTCTTTCCTGCTTTTCTCTTCCCCTCCAGCACTGAGTACTTGAACTTCAGAGGTGTTTAAGACAGGGTCCCTATTGTTTTTTTCACATGCCGAAAACCAGCCCAGTGTCATGACTCCTAGCAATGTTTTCACACTGATGCTCAAAGTATCCAATTTTGAGTTGACAGTGTGTCCTTTCAGGTTAAGTTTTGCACACACTTGCACTTCACTATGTATTGATTAGCAAGAAGGCACAGTTATATTTGCAAGTCCCCCATGGCATTTGTAATGGGCTGCATGAAACTACGTGGCCGGGACAACCCGGTGCCCTGCTGTATGTATTCCGGGGACTGTGCTGTCTGCATCATAAGTAATAATGGAAGCAAATGCACGTTTATCAGGAAGAATCAACACAAACTAGCACTGATTTGCTGATTGCTCTCGTCTCACCAGGCATGAAAGCCAGCTTCCGAACACGGCTGCCGGAAGGTTTGCTCTTCTTCGCAGCATCTCCTGGCCATCAGGAACAGTATTTTGCACTTCAGTTGAAGAAGGGCCGTCCATACTTTCTTTTTGACCTTCAGGTAAATTATTTATCATGACAGTTGTGTTGAGAGTAGATACTTAGTATTAACCTAAGTGTTTATGTTTTGGTATTGCATCCTGATCAAAAACTTACAAAGTAATAAATAGATTAGGAACTGTTATTATCCCCATTTAACCAATGAAGAAAATGAAAATGAAAACATCAGTGTGACTTGTCCCCAGCTACCATAGCAGGGCTAACTTTTAAACCAACACAGCTTAAATTTCTGCAGGCATAGCAATCCCATCATGAAAATTAAAAATTTTAAATATATAAATGTGAACAGGCTTACTTTTAGTTTCTTTCAAAGATTCAGATGAAAACAACACTGAGATTTCATCTCACTTCACAAAGAATGGCTGTTATCTCAGAATTAGCCAGCAACAAATGTTGGCGAGGCTGCGGAGAAAAAGGAACCCTTCTCCACTGTTGGTAGGAGAGTATATTTGTATTTTTGGTTTCTTTAAGGGCAAACATTGTGCCTCTTTTTTCCCCCATTTTCCTTCTATCTTCTTTTCTCCATTATTTCATCAGTACCTGTGGAAGTAGCTATCAAAATAATGAACCTATCAGTATTAAACTGAACTTAAATCTTTCAAATCAGGTTGACTTAGAAATTTGGGAATTAGAAATATGTTAATGGGAAAAAAAGATCTACTAAAAATCCTCCATAAACCAACTACCTGTGGCTAAAAATAGTGAGTCGAAGGAGAGGAAAATATGAATGAATTAAAATTAGTAAAGGAATGAGCTTGGTTAGAGAAAGCTTCCTCCTGGACCTTTAAAGTACACAGAATAGGTCCGCACTGATGCCATTTCATTCTGAATCGGACCCTTTAGAGAGGGCTTATCGTCCTGCTGTAGATGAAGTGGCCTCACCAGGCAGACGCAAGGCAGAGCTGGCCCTGAGCGTGGTTTATTTCACTCCGTGTGACTTTGTTGGGAATGAATTACCGACCAGGCACTGCATGCACTCGGGTGCTGGGCAAAGGGGATAAGAAACGAGTAAAATGCCAGTTGCTAGCACAGAGACTGTGGGTGTCCACCACCAACTGGGTATGTGACAGTCCACACGCGTATGTGCACGTATGCACACTCCACACGTGTGAGGCGAAGTCTTTGAGGAACTAACCAAGTACGTATCACCAGATCCAGAGCATGGCAGCCATCTCTCCACATGATGTCACCTCTCTTTCTGAAGGGGGACCCTTGTTAAGACTGAGGAGTAGGAAGGGAAGAAAGTCCAGGGTGTCATGCTCCATTTAGCCAGGGTTCTTTTGATCCCGAAAACATCTCCCGGTAAACTTGGTGTTTCCTAGTGCTCATGACTTTCACAGCGATCAGAGTACAAGGGCACACATAGAGTTTGTGGGACATACCCAGGGTGTGGGCAGCTGCTTGCGCCCCTCCCCCTTCTGTCACCAGTTACCTGTAGCTCCCCAGTGGCTTTGTCCTAACCCGGACGGCAAACACTGATAAAATGGTCATGCCCGCAAATTGGTAGCCAAGGGGAGTTGGGAGAGTTTAATGACTGATTCACGTAAGTGAATTTCTATCTAGAATAATAATCTCTGTCCACAAGGCAAAAGCACATGCGTGTGTTTTTGACACAGTGACAATTAATTTATTGTTTGAAAAATAAGGTGTTGGTTGAGCGGGATGCCTTAGGACACGTTTGAGAAATGTAACCAGCTGTGCTATGCCAAGTGCTCATGCATCCTTAGCAGTCGATGAAACAACGAACCCCACTGAGCAGCCCGTGCCCTCCTCACTGCCCAGGAATTTGTGTCTGATGCGGGTGAACTGGGCACCTTTGCTAACGTGAAATGAGGGCCTCACTTATTTTGAGACACTTACAGATACAGAGGGGTGGAAGAATTTGTGCAGTATTTTATGGTGTGTTCCCTTTGGTGTAGGAAACTCTACCCTTAAAAACCATAGAGGGTTTTTTATATGCCTCCTAATGTCAACACAATTATTTATATTTAAGATAATTCAGGAGTCACTTTCTTCTAGTTTTCTCTCCTTTTGTCTTCAAACAAGGATAACATACCACACCTAATATACACATGAGCTCAGTGTGTCTTTTCTTGTCAGACTGTACAACCCAGAGGGGAGTGAGTTGTACAGTCTGACAACTGTAGAACTATGAGGACCTAACACATCCTTGGAAGATAACAGATACTTAATAAAAGAATGCTGGCTAACTAACAGGAGAACTATTGATAAATTTATAATTAAAGATAATAGCAACATGATGGGTGAAAACGCCTAGCTATTGATAATGATATGACATTTTGTTTGTTAGATGATCTGACATCCATAAAAAGTTATTTTTGACTTATTGAAGCCAGCCAGAATAAATTTTGAATAGTGAAGAGAGTATCTGTAGTGAATTTTAAAAGTTACTGTCTCTCATACATAGTTGTAGAATAACTTGAGTTTCTCTTGTATGTTGCTTTTCTAAAAATATCTTAATATCTTTAGAATAAAGATAAAGATATCTTAATATCTTTAGAAGCTTGAAGGATAAATTTGTTATGTAACTGTAAGCCTGATGTAGAGGCTTTTGATATAAAAACTCATTTGGTTTAATTACTAGCTGTCCAATGTACTGCTGAATAAATTTTTAGGAGGGGATAAAATTCTTCATAATATGAAGGCTTAGAACCATTTTTAAGATACCGAAGAAAAGTTAATTACAAAATTAATTGCTATAGTTATTTGTTAAGTCTCAACAAATAATCATAATCTTCTCATTCTTTGTTTGATTTCAATTTTGAACATGCTTGATCAGATGCTTTATGGACCAATAACAACCCATGTTTATCACGTACATGTTCCATGTTCAGTGACGTTAGCTGAAAGTCCACATAACGTTCTGTTTCCCATCAGAAGCTGTGAAAATAGAAACTTTCAGATAATTCCATGTAGAATCTCTTCAGTGTGTTTAATATTTCTCAAGTGGAAAGAGCAATAAATTGCATAATAGAGACTTACTTTTCTTTTTGCATTGAGGATAAGTAGAGGGAGAGAGAGAATCTTAGAACTATCCTCACAAGATTTTATTTTAGTTTCCTCCATGTATAAAAGCGCATTTGGCATCCTATGACTGTAGGTTATGTACTTGAAATTGTCTCCATTAAATTTGATTTCTGATGTAGGGAACTATTAATGCTTCAGATTGTCGCCAAACAAAATATGAAGAGCCACTTAGACACCTGATCTTCAGAATGCGGCATCATTTGTAACAATTTTAACGCTAAGTACACTTTGATGAGACAGCATTTAATAAAATGCTCATTAATTTCATCATTAGCAAGGGTATGCTAAGAAGTAAGCCAGTTTCTTATGTCACGCCCAATTAGCATCCCATGCTAGTAATCCCATTAGTATTGTTGAATTCACTAATGGAAAAACTAATGGGCAAGCTACCAGGGCACATTAATTGGGCACGACACGAGTTCTGCTTTTAATTATTAAACTGCGATAATGAAATGTGTGTTTGTAAAATATTAAAATGTTGAAATAGTGCTGAAGAAAATAAAAGAGTGCGCAGAAGAAAACAGATATGTGAAAAGTCAACCTACAAAAAAGTCAAGCACTAGAAACGGTCCGAATGGTCATATTCTAGTTCAGCAAGTTATCTGTGAAAGTTGGAACATTGTCTGCGTGACGAGCAGCCCTCTCATACTCTTGGGAAATTAAAAACTGACTCTTTTTTTTTTTTTACCATGAAATGCTGTGAGTGACATGTTGTCCAGTATGTTATGAGGTCCGACAAGGGCCAATTAAATGTGTAGAAATGACATGAGACATCATCGCAGCTATGTGGGGAACAATAAAGTCTCACTTCAGATACTAGGTTAGCACTGTAGTTTCCACCACATTAGAAGATGATCAATTTCCTCTTAGGAAAAGCAATATAGCCAAAGTATTAGAGTTTGGTGTAACAATTCAGGCAATTAAAACAATGATAATATTTTACCAGACGTAATTTTTAGTTTAAAAGATTTATTGGAATGAGTTTTATTTTCCTGAATAAGCCTACTTCATTCAGTAGGAGATAAACTGATTTTCATTTAGTTTTAGTCTTGTTTTTTTTCTTCATAGTAGTAATTGATGATGAAGTTGAAATTTATTTAATTCGGTCTTATTTGCTTATTAAGACTAAAAAGATTACCCTTGTGTACATGAAAATATTCTGAAAAAGCATTCCTTCAACTCTATAGGACTGAGATGGCAGTTTCCTTTCCAGTTCTCTTTCCTTTTTCCTCACCTTCACCTCCTTTTTGCTAATCTCTTTTCTTGGCATCTTCCATTTCCCAGCTCCTCACGCTTCGGAGCACAGTGTTAACCTGTACACCACTGTAATACCAGAGTCTGCAGATTAGCTATATACTACAAAGCACTGCATAGTAAGTTTCCCCACACTTAAATTCAGGGTATTAACTATCCACTCTTCGATGATGGTGCTAGGAATTGAACCCACAACTCTCAGACTGACCTGCATCCCCAACCTTTGTTTTCTTTCATATTTTATGCAGGTGTGCAGGAGGGACTCAGACTTACCATCCTCCTGCCTCCTCATCCTACAGGGTTGAGATTATAGGCACACACCACCACACCTGGTTAACTACTCAATAATTTTTAATGTTAATCACATTCCTACCTAGTAGTAGTTTAGTGAAGATAAGAGAATCTAATTTGCCTGACATTTATTTATCTTTGGAATGCAGGCTCAGTGATACAGTGGACCCTCAAGTCTGACAAACGAACCATTTGGGTTAAATAGATTAATGGAAGATTCATCCACCTTTTGTTATCGATAGTGTAAATATGCAGAACTCAGCTGTACTGACTTGTAACCAACTTGAGGTACAACTAACCCTTAGGAAGGAATGGAGTTTGTAAGTCAAGAGTCCACTGTATTCTGTTAGTTTTAAATTCTCTTCTCCTTTTATATAGTTCTGCCATGAAAATTGAAACCTGAAGTTTCAGAATGCAAAGCTTGTTACTTTGTGCCTGAACAAGGTACTCAGAGTGCAAGAGCCTTCATGGGAGACTCTTACTCTACAGGGAAGTTCCTTCCAGGTCAGGGCCCTGGCTCTCAACACCACCCATCACAAGAAGACAGAACCGTGTGAAGCATCAGTGTTAATTTTCAGTACATTTTGAATACTATGGCTATTTATATCAAGATCAAAAATTTGAAATGTGTCAATTGGTCTCCAGCACGTACATCACTGCATGTCTGTTTGTTCTAGTTATTCACTCATTCATTTATTCATTAATTCTCTGAAGGGGTCCCCAGTGGAAGTCACCACGACCAATGATCACGGGAAACAGTACAGCGATGACCAGTGGCACGAGGTAACTGCTGTGAGACAGCAGGCTTCTACCTGGATCACTGTGGATGGGCAGTACACAGGTGAGCAGTTCGTCGGCCCATACGCAGCTCTGTTGCTAAGCTGATGTTGCCACATTCCTGGGCACTTTTTGACTTGTTCATCTCTCTGTCACCAAGATGGCAGCTCGATTTCACCTCCTTTGCTGGTGAACTTGAGCTGCTCCTGAAGGACGGTGTGTGGCACTCAGGTTTTCCCCCACGCCAGCTTCTGGAAAGCAAAGTGAGGACAGGGTCACTGGTTGCCACTCTGTCCTGTGCACTCTGCAAAGAGCAAGGGCTTTGGGCCATGTGTTCTCATGCTGCTTTTGACCTCCAGCAGAGTAGAGGAAAGCAGTTACCTGCAGTTAGCAGTGAAGCAGTCAAGGCTCAGAGGGGTGAAGAGTGTCCCCCGTGTGCATATCCAGGCAGCATTCTACACATACACGTCCTGTCTTTGTGAAGTTTAGCTCTCTTACAGCCCACTGAATCTACCATCCTCATGTAATGACAAAAATCACTGAGCCTGGGCCGAGGATTTAGCTCAATGGTTCCGGCGCCTGTCTTGCAAACACAAGGGCCCAGGTTCAATCCCTGGTAACCACATACAATACTGGGTGTGGAGACTCACGCCCAGCAGGAACCAGTACCACATACCACAGTGCCGGCTATGGTGGCTCACGCCTGTAATCCCAGCACTCACTTGAGACGCAGAGGCAGGAGGATTGCTGTGATGTGAGTTGGAGGCTGAGCTCAGGGCCAGCCTGAACCACAAAGCGAGACCCTGTCTCAAAAAAAAAAAATAAAAATAAAAATAAAAAAATCGCTGAGCCTGTGTGATAGTGAGGGCTCCTCTTAACTCATATGAACTGGATATGATTTTATGAACGCCTGCTATGTTCCAGGTATTATTCTATGCCCCCTGGATATGAGAAATAAACAGAATTTTGTTGTCTTAGTCTCTATCTTCTTCAGTCACTGAGACAGAATAACCAACTCCCGCAATGTAAAGAAGTGGGGTTTACTGAGCTCACAGTAGGGGTTTCAGTCTTGGCACAGCTGACATCCTGGTGGAAGGCTGGAGCTGGAGAAAAGCTGCTGACTGGGAAGCAGAGTGGAAGATTCAGGGAGGGTCAAGGAGGGAGATAAGCAGGCCTGGTGACCTAACTCTTCCAACCACTTTCAACGTCTTAAATCAGCTAGTAAGACCCATAATTGCCTTCCAAAGGCCCGACCTGTGCGTGAGTGAGGCTCTTGGGGTGCATCTCGATGGAAACTGTAACATCTGGAGGGTTGACTCCTTGGCGGAGTACGCGTGGCAGAAAACAGAACAAGACCGAACAAGTACAAAGTGGTAGTAAATTCTAGGACTTCTAGGCAAGTTCTCTCCAACAAAATGTCATTTGAGCAGAGAGCAGAAGAGACGAAGGAGCATTCCTTGGGGGACAGGTCAAGTACCAGTAGGCCTGTGGGAAAGGGATGTGACGGGGTTGTGATGGGGGCTCAGGGCACAGGGGACCTTTGCAGCCAGATTGCTTTATTCTGAAGGAGAGGAGTTGCTGGAACATTGGGGCGGGAGAGAGAAGCAACAAGATCTTTGCTTCACCTAACTACTCTGGCTGCTGTGCTGAGTATCAGTTTTAGCAGAATGAGGGTGGAAGCACAGAGACTAGCGGATACACTTCTGCAGCAACCGGGGCACGACTGAGAAAAGAATGAATGTTGACTCGAGCCAGGGAGATAATTGTGGGTGGGTTCTGCATAATGTGGAAATGAAGTGAAGAAGCTGTGAGGATATGACTGAGGAGAGCCAGGGTCAGTGAACTGTCGTGGTGAGCCAGGTCCAGCCCACGTCTGTTGCAATCACTGAGGTTTCCTTGGAGCACAGCTCTGTCTACTCATTTGGGTCTTACCCGTGGCGGTAGAGGTTGGCGGTCCACAGAGCGCTGATCTGGCTCCTGGTGGTCTTGCTTATGAACAGTTTTTGGGTTGCGGGCCTTGCTAGGTGGAAGAACATGGCTGTCAGAGCTGGGAGATGCAAAGTACTGGGAGCAGATTCAGCTCCCAGTAGAGCTGAATGGAACCTCAATCCGGCTGAGGCTTAGAAGTGCATGGGATATGCATGTGGACACAGTCTACGAACAAGTCGGGTTTCAGGGAAGGTATCCAAGCTGGAAATTGCGGGCTGCCAGCAAAGAAGGGACTGGACGTAAGTCGGCCTAATGTGAAGGGCTCTGTAAAAGAAAAACATTAATAATTATCTTCCTCCCAAAGAGCGGAAGAGTTAGTGGAAATCTTGGGGACTTTTCCCTGAGTCCTGATAATCTGCCCTGGAGCCCACCGGAGGGTGCTGGGCAGAAGCAGGAGGCCCAAGGAGACAGGAGTCAGGAGACAGACAGTGAGGCGGTCAGGGAAGCCGGTCGTCAGACGGGCAGCAGGACGGACGGTGCTGAGGAGCTCAGAGCTGTTGAATTAGCAGCTGGTGCTTCTCCCGCTGAAGCTGGACTCGCCTCCCCCTCCATAGGCTCCGCGGCTGCCCGGAATGGCAGCACCATCATCGGAGACAACGCGGAACTCTTTGTGGGAGGCCTTCCCCAAGACTTCACCGTTCTCCGGAAGGACCCGGGTGAGATTACTGAAGGGGCATAAATTGTCCCCCAGACTTAGAGCAAAGCCAGCTTCTATGATTTCAAAGCATGAATCGGTATATTCTTCTGTCTCATGCTGTGTTTCTATATCTGTGTGTTAGGCTTTTCCTTTGGAGCTCTTCTGTGTAAAGGAGCCGCATAGTATTTGCATTTGTCTTGTTACTTCCTGGTTCTTGGTATAAAAAGGAAGCTCAGCAAACATTTGTGGAAATGAATTGTGCTAATTTCAGTCATAGGCATATTATTATAGGGATATGCATAGAATATTTTAGAGTTTTAAATTCAGTGTAAATAATCCAGAAATAGAAAAATAAATGAGCCTAACTTACACTCTAACTAGGATGAGGACCATTTGCCAAATACTATGTGACTGTCACCAAACCAATGCCTAGATAGTCATGGGTGACTAAGATGTGGCCTTTACAAGAGTGGAGAGAAGAGATACAAAAACAGACAGTTACAGCAACATACTATAAATACCATGATTGAAGTAGGTAAATAATTCCACATTTCTAGGACAAGAGAACAGAAGCACTCTCTAGAACTAATAAAAATTAGCATGAATGAAATGAGCCTTAGGCAGAAAATAGCTACCCTTCACATGCATTGCTAAGAATTTTACAGTTTTTTCCTAAATTCTCATTCCCACCTTTTCTCCCAGAAAACTGCAACATGTGATTGACAAATTTACAAAGCAGCTGGGACTGAGATGAGTTTAATCTGTCCATGAGGGGTGGTATTCTCAGAAACCTGGAGGGAAGGAGCAAAAGAGACAAAACACTGTTCATGAAGTTGGAAGAGGCATTTTGCATTTTCAAAATTAAGAGCAATGATCACCTTAGAAGTGTTTCTGGGGATGAGAGTTTTGATTCATTTGACAAATTTATGGTGATCTAGAAATATCACACACAAGCATGTGTGGGCATGTGCAAAATTTTGTTCTACTTCTTAGCTCTATACGGCAGTGGCAGCTTCAGGTATGAGAAGGACAGAATATTCTGATATCAAGTACGTCTCTGGGGGAGACCACATCTCAGTATAAACTGACATAACATGGTTACCCTGGCCCTCAGACCTCTGCTGGCGAGCACCTGCTCTAGAATCAAGCTCACATGTACCCCCCAGGGAAGGACAAAACTATATACAACGTGCCCCATCTACAGTTTTCTTGCTTTCTTCCTGATTTTTTCATTCTCTCCAGCCGTTATTGTCTAAGATCTGCTGTATTCTTGCATAGCACCTTCGTCTACCCCGTCCGGGATTCCAAATTGAAAGTTAATGTTACACAAAATCCCAAATGTCAATTCACATCATCAGCTAGCTAGGATACGGGACCAGTCCACCATGAGGGAGGAGCCATGCTACGAAGTATGGCTTTTGTAGAGAGGTTTCTCCTATGTAATTCTGAAAAGTTGTCCCTGTAGCTTTTAATCTTTGAGGCTCAGAAGTGAGACTTTTGTGTCAATCAATTTGTTAGCATCATAAAGCCAAGATTTTTGCATTAAGACCTGTGTCTGGAGTAGGACTAGTCCACATTCAACACAGAGTTACTACTGTTTACCAGGCAGGTGGTGTGGTGTGTGCATGGATTACTAGGCAGTGGTAGTAATAGGTGGTGAGAGTTATTGCTTATTTTTTTTAATGGTACATAAAAATAATTGCTTGAAAAGAGTCTTTCCAAAGACGTCATGTATCTGTCTTGATACCCATCGACCTCTGCAGAGATCACCGGGAGAGGTTTTGTGGGCTGTCTCAAGGAGGTGTATTTTATGAAGAATTATAATTCCTCTGTCGTCTGGGAACCTCTGGATTGGCAGAGCTCTGGGGAGCAAATCAATGTCTACAGCAGCTGGGAGGGGTGCCCCGCAACACCGAATGAGGGAGCTCAATTTCTAGGAACAGGTAACGTATGGTCTAGTCTTTGGTGTTATCAGGGTGTTAGCCAGCTGTCATAACTATGGCAAGATACCTGGGATAATCAGCTTATACAGAGAAAAGATTTGGGGTGAGAGTTTTAGTGGTTTAATCCATGATCATTTGAGCATGAGGCTGTGGGGAAAGTTTAAAATATACTGGAAGGGGCCGGGGAGTTAGCTCAGTGGTTCCGGCGCCTGTCTTGCAAGCACAAGGACCCGGGTTCGATTCCCCGGTAACCACATAACAATACTGGGTGTGGAGACTCACTCCCAGCAGCAACCAGTACCACACACCACAGTGCCGGGCGTGGTGGCTCACGCCTGTAATCCCAGCACTCGGGAGGCAGAGGCAGGAGGATTGCTGTGATGTGAGTTTGAGGCTGAGCTCAGGGCCAGCCCGAACCACAAAGCGAGACCCTGTCTCAAAAAACCTAAAAAAAAAAAAAAAAAAAAAAATGCTGGAAGGCAGCATATTATGGTGGGAATTAATAGAGGAACAAAGCTATCCACCTCATTGCCAGGAAACAAGAAAGTGCAGGGAAGCCAGGGAACTATAATCCCTGATGCTGGAGACCTAAATATCTCTTGCGAAGCCCCACCTAATGCAGGTTCCATTACCTCCCAAGTGCGCCCCCTAGCGGGGAAAGCCTTCTAACACAAGGGCCTTTGGAGCACAGTCAAGAGCCAAACGATGTCCTACAATTGGTATAATGTGTTGCCTTTTGTCTTGTTTGACCTCGTCTGAATCCATTCTCATAGAACTGTATAGCTATGCCCTAAAGACACAAATATATTTTAAAGCCTGAAAAGGCAATAAAGTTGTAAGATTTCTAAGTATACGTGTGCATGTAACATTTTTGGTGCTTGCACATTTTTTGTTTACATATCTCAGTATCATAGATGTTTTATAGCAAAGTTGGATGTCAAGTAGCTTAATCAGCCTCCAGATCAGAGAAGTGGCTGATACTAATAACATTGTGATCTGTGTACTTTTTCATTGCTTTTATTCTCATTGATGCCATCATACTGAGTTTTTCTTTGTGTGACTATGTATTGCTAAGGATTACATGAAATAAATAATAAGCATACATAATACAGGCTTTTAAGTGACTGAGAAGCACATTGAGTTCATCCTTCCCCATCAGTATAATTACAAGGGGGATGTCATAGCATGTCTGGTCTGGGTGTTTTTAAATATAACACACACACACACACACACACACACACACATTTATGCAATGAAAGCCTATGTCCTGGAGTCTTAAGGTGCAGGGTCACTTTACTCGGCTAAATGTATGTGTTCTTATTCTCAAAGGGTTCCTGGAACTCCATTCATATGTGTTTCATGGTGGAATGGATTTCAAGATTTCTCTTAAGTTCAGAACTGACCAAGAAAATGGATTGCTTCTTTTCATTTACAACAAAGATGGACCTGATTTTCTTGCTGTATGTTAATTTAATTAAATTTACCTTCAGTTGTCAGACTTGATTTTGAAAGAATATTATACTGAATTGTGGTCTCTTCAGTCACCTTTTAAACTTTCCCCAAACATATTTTTGTGTGAAGGTTCTATAAAATGTTTTGTTATTGAGGGTTAAGTTAAATCATTCTAGAAAACTGTAGTTTTGACAAAATATTCTAGATATAAGGAATTAAGAAAATGCAATTTAGTTTCCCAGTATGTGAAAAATATCATTTCCTTCATTAATTTTGACATAGTTTCAAAAGAATATACTTGATATATATATATATATTACTACATATAATAAAGTATAATAACAAAATGAAAATTCATAAGTACATCATACAGTCCTTATGTATTGGTAGATATAAGATTTCTCCTATTCTGTTTATCTCCCACCAGAGGTAATGGGTAACTAGAATTTTGTGATAATCATCACTTTGCACTTTGTAGTTAAAATATCATATACAAATGTGGAATACTTGTTTTTGAAACTTCTACAAGTGGTATTATGCCTGAGTCATGGCATACTCCTGCAATCCCAGCACTCTGGGAGGCTGAGGCAAGAGGACTGCAAATCTGAGCTCATCCTGGGCAATTTAGCAACTTACCGTGTCTCAGAGTGGAACAGAACAAAATAAGGCTGTGCTGCGTTCTGTCTTTGAACAGCTTCAATGGGCGCCCAGCACCACGTGAGTCTTCACGTTGCCACGTTGGTGTTTATCCCTCGGGTCATCTCTTGTCAGTGCTGGTGTGGTCGTCCTGTGTTCGCTATGAACCTTTTCAGGTGTTCCCCTAAATGCAGTGGATGATCTAATTGCTTTTCCTTTCATCTAGACTTTGAATGAGACATTCCTGTCAAATGTAATTCTGTTATTAAAAGACTACGTTTAGAAAAGTTCTTTAAAAGTTTGACCTAGACTCAAGAGAAAATGTTAGACCTCTAACCCTCAGATTCTTAGTATCTATGCACACAGGAAATGACACATGTGTCTTGGTGATTTTAGATCTTCAGAAGCTAAGATATTTTCAGTTCGGGGCATTTTGCATCCTAGTTTATATAATGTCAGTTTTACGGACAAAGGAAATAGAAACTTAACCCTTCGCAGTTTATTGAGATTTATGGCCCCGGTATGTGTGTATTGTTGGCTTCTGCTCTGGCATGGGTCCCTTGTGAGTGTCCTCACACTGTGTCCTCATTGGCTACGTCCTGCAGTTACAGGAACACAATAAATAGTGTTGGCTGAGTACATGAGGTGGGGGAACATGGCGGGGATTCGTCTTTGGGTGACCTTCGCCAAGAATTCTGTAATTGTCTCTACGTGCACGGCTGTGGAAGGGGCCAAGGTTCTCCTCCCTCAGCCCCTCCACTGTGGCTCGCACACCTGTCGTCTCCCTTCATTTGCTTTGAAACATGTAACATCCTCACTGTGTTAAATAATAATGTTAATTTTACATTTGCCTCGAAAGTGAACTGCAGAGAATCAGTATTTAGGCTGAGTACTATGCTTGCTTGAGCACAGGTGTAAAGACCTTCACATAAGTTACTCTAGTCTCCCATGCCTGTGGCCCTGGGCTCATAGCAGTTCTCCTGTGGTCCTGAGGAGCTTCACTCTACACCCCTCCCCTAATCCCCGGAACTAGACAGAATGCCTTAGATCTTAAAACAAAACTTTCCTCCTCTGCCATTCTCATTCATTTTCTCCAAGATCCCAAGACAGTGGCTAGGAATCTACTCTCTGTTTAAGTCATTGGCTCCTGACTTAGCCTGACACCAGGGTCCTGTACTTGTATTGCCAGCTCCTTACCTCATCTCCCTCAGCACAGTCACCTGGCTTTGCCGTTTCCGTAGCAGGTTGCCAGACGCTGTAGCATGGTGGAGAAATCTGAGGATTACTGACGCTCGGAGTCTTGCAGATTCCAATTTGTTCATCTCGCTCTGTTTATTGTTTACAACTTTCGCTGATACATTAGGTGTGGGGATGGAAGGGGGAGTACCTTGGGACTTGGGGTTAACCTAAAGTTAGTGGATTTCTTATCTTTGAGCCAAGTTTGGCTTCATTCTCTCCTTTCTCAGGAGGAAAAAAATAAAGTTGCTTCCATTAAATTCAAAGTCCCCACGTGCCTTTCCGGGAGAGTCTGTGGCTTCTTCTGTAGGAGCCTGTTCAGGAAATCAACCCCTCTCTGAGAGCTCATCCCTTCCCTCTCTCTGGGCTCTTTTTCCTGGCAAGTCACAGGATGATCTTCATTTGTCTGAACTTTTTAAAAAGCTAGGAAGCCTCCTCAGTGGCATTTCCCTTTTCCTTTACATATAAACTTGTTACCAGTGTCATTTGCACTTTCCCACCCGAGTCAGTCCTCAAACTGCTGCATGGTGAGCTCCTGCCTCACCTTCTGCCCCTGCAGCATGGCGCCCACCCATCTCCAGACCGGAGGGCCATCTTCACTTACCTTTCTTTGTCTTTGTTGTCCTCATGCTTAAAAAAAAAATTCTCTCCTACTGACTTTCCAACATATGAATTCCTCTTGATTTTCATTGAATTCTTCCGACTTTTCCAGTGGAATCTTTATCACCTTGAAGAACTACTCCTAGGTAACTTAAAATAATCAGTTCGGACCTCCAGTTCCCAAGATAAAAACTATTTCTTCTTGTTCCTCCACTTAAAAACACTAGCCTTGCTGAAGACTTTAAGTTCTTCCCTTTTGGGGTGGGTCCTGGGGATCAAACTCAGGATCCTGCCCGACAGGTGGAGCACTGCCGGGCTATACCCTCAGTCCTTCTTTCTGCTTTTTACACTAACAGGATGATTTGACCTAATTTGTCACTTAGTTTTCTCTATTTTATTGGCCCATCACTAATTACATATTTTTATATACAGTTTTCTCCCAAAGTACCTTCTAGGTGTTCCATACACGCTTTGAAGTACAGTGAATGTGCTCCTGTCCCACCCAAAACGACTGCCATTCCCAAAGGCTTTTCATATGGCAATGAAGGGAAATAACTTCCCCATTCCCTAACACATTTTTGTACAGGAGTAGAGTTGCTCTTCAACATACTTAGCTTGGACCTTCGCTATCACCTCTAATATCATCCTTAGTGTAGTGGCTCTCTGGATTTTTTCCTCCATAATTTCACTGACTTCTAATTTCTAATATTTCAATTCTGAGGCCTTGGGAGGGTGAACTTCGGGAACAGGTGGCATCAGGAAGTGTGCGGCCAGTAACGTCAGACAAGAGAAAGACTGACTGTTCTCCACCACTCAAAAGCCCCGAGGATCTGTTCTCTATGTCCTTGGCAAGTCTTTGTAACTCACCCTGCACCTACGTGTGCTGTTACCTTCCCTTTCTTGAAAGCTAAGGTCCCTGTCACTGAGCATAGTAATTCCCTTCTGTGAAGGGGCCCCGTGAGTTTTATGCTTCTAAACACCGTGTTGTCCACTTTTCCCAATCCCAAGGGGACAAAGGATGTCTGTGCTCTGCCTCCATGGTGCCCTGTCCCTGCTTGGTCATAATCTTCTCCGTCCCCTTGTTTGCTTCTCTGATTAGGTTGATTTCGGGGGGATTGTGTTTAACTCACAGTAGCAGACATGTGAACCTAGTTATGTACTCGACATGCGCTAAACCGCAAGTCCTGACGTGAACGCCAACTTCCCTGGTGTACTTCATAAAGGTGGCATTTACATGCAAAGAATTTTGTGTGGCAGGATTTTATTTTATTTGACGTAATTGATCTCAAACTTTCAACTATCCTGTGGCTAGTACTTTGACTTTTAATTAAACAAATGCATGATAGCTTAGGTAATTATCATGTAACATTTTGAAAGAACACCCGTGAATATGTTTCCTTTTTTATGAACATTTGGGTAAAATTCATTCACATTAGAAAATGGCACATTAATCTGAAAGATTACACAGACACAATTAGGTTAGAGATTTAGAACAAAGCAAAAATATTGAATCAAAATACATCTTACAAATTTGAAATTGAGTTCACTAACTAGATAAAATCAGCTTCATCAAGTCTGACGTTTCATTTTCTTATTGTCGTGTCATATCTTCCCCTAAATTAAATTGATACATGGAGTAGTATTTTCTCATTTTCTAAAAACCCAGAGAGTCATAGTTCAGCCTGTTCTGCTCCCTTTAGTCATTCAGTCACTTATACTAGGATTTAATCTTTTAACTATGTTTTTTAGAAAAAGCTTACGACTATCGAATGCCACATCACACAGTCGCTCCCGGGTATGAATTTGTTGGACTAAATACAACATTTCTCATGTCATTTGTCAGCTTGCAAAGCATTTCATTATCTGTTACTCTAGTTCTGCTTAGGATAAAGTGGAGCATTTTTATAGAGTGCTTTCAGGGAAATTTCTTGCTTTTCTTCAAGAAATTGACCTTTTGCTCTCTCTCCAACTGCAAATCTGCAGCCTTTTAACACACTTATTTCCTTTTCAACATGAAATACAGGTGGAGCTGAGAAGTGGAATATTGAGCTTCCGGTTAAATACCAGCCTTACTTTTGCACAAGTGGATCTATGGCTGGGTCTGTCCTACTGTGATGGAAAATGGAATGAAGTCATCATTACAAAGGAAGGTGCCTTCCTAGCAGCGGGTGTGAATGCCATGACCCAGAGTTACTCAGCCCCCAAAGCACAGCCCCTGGTGGTGAATTCGCCTGTCTACATTGGGGGGATCCGGCAGGAGCTGCGGGATGCTTATGGACACCTGAGACTGCAACAAGGTAGGTCTCCTCCAGGGCAGCGTGAAGGTCAGTACAGCCCTGGTCCTATCAGGTTTGATGTTCTGTGTTTCAAGATATGACAGTAGACTCAGGCAGGTAGTAAAACCCACCAACACTCTGTCCTACTGCCCAGAGAATGTTAAGCCCTAATGAGAATCACAGAATTCTTCTTCACATAGTCTTCTTCATTACCCTCCAGAGCACACCATCAGGTGTTATAATCAACATGTTTACTCCATCACGTCCGCAGCAAATATAAGTATATATAATAGTTTACACATGCTGTATAGTACATATTACATATGAGTGTATTCTACAATGTATTAGTGCAGCATGTGGTATATATTTATTGTATCTTATTGCACATGACATAGATAATTATGTGATATGCATCATATTATATGTATGTATTGTATATTATATCTAATACAGGTAAATATATTCTATTTTATGTTTTCCTGGAAAATAAACATGGTTCTGGAACTTTTCGATATTGGTCAAAAATGTTGGTGTGCAACACGAGGATAAATTCACACAAATTCACTACTTCTCTGGTTATTTCAGACACAAAGGCTAATCGTCTCCATGCTTTTTCCAGCACAGCTTTCATGCACTGAATGGCCATGAATGGGGGGCTTTTTGAATCCAATCACTAGTGGTGAAGAATGCACATGTTACTGATTATTAATAACCATCAGGCAGGGGAAAGTGCATTGCTCATAATTAAAGCAAGCGTTGCACCCATCGAAGTTTAGAGTGCAACTAGAAAAGTCATATGCTTAAGAAGGCTAGTAATAGCCAAGCCTGGTGCGCATGTGCAGAAGCGCGAGTTCAGCATGATGATTGCTATCCCTGTCTTGGAGTTGATGAAACTGAAAAGCACAGAGGAAGGAACTTGCTTGAGGTCACGTAACTGGTGAGCAGCTGGCCAGGGTGTGTGTGTCCCGGGCGGCCTGTTGGCTCAGACCAGCCTCCTCATTGTTGTCAAGCGTTCCCTCTGTGCCCCTGGCCAGGGAGTCGCCTTTCTAGAGTAGGGAAAACCCAGTAACTCGCAGCAAGTGACCAAGCATGTCTCATGTACAAAGTGCGCTCTATGAATTTTAAAATCTAGGTACCCTGAATGGTTAAAATTTCTAGGAAGCAGTCTTTGCCTATTTGGTAAGTACATAAAGATTTAAATGCCTATGAATGGAGAATATATGACAGGCTCTAAGGAGACTTTTAGGAGGGTAGTAGTGGGGAGTTAATGAATAACCGGGGTGCGAGACAGTAATGACATTCTCAAGACACTTAATATGTAACAGCAGCTGAAAATACTGCACTCATGTAGGAGCTGCTCCAGGTCTTCCGGCTTTTGAGGTTGGAAAGGGCTTGGAAACTCTTGATGTGAGTGAAAGGATCTGGTCCTCTTTCTAGGCTGGGAAAAAACCAAGCTGTTACCGCAGCCCTTATGCCCCTAAGTCGCACACTTGCCCACACCTGTGCCGTGGTACCACTGATAGTTCTGGCTAGCACGGAATTTAAAATGATAAAAATAGAAGTTTAAAACATTAACAGAGACCTAAGGGGAAACATTTTACCCATGCAGGGACTAAGCCTCTGATACTAAAGGATATTTTATTTATGGGTAATACTAAACTTTTATCATCGCAGCATCATTTCTATCTGTGGTCCTCACACTGCTGATAAAATATTGATGTGTAGTAGCTCAAACATGGCAAGAAATTGAAATTAGCTATTATTATTACCAGTCAAGTACATGGGATCAGACAGAGAGGCTGCTAAAAATGCAGGTTTCGGGGCCTTATCCCTTGAGATTCTGACTATGTTTTGGGATGTGATGATCTGTATAAGAAACCAGTATTTCATGCAGGGATCAAGGAGACCAATGATGACGTTGCAGTTAGAACGAATCATGCTCGCAGTATATTTCTTTCATTCCACCATCAATAGTCTTAAAAATCTTTCTTCTTCCTTACTCGTCCTTCTGAATTACATTTTTGTCCCAGGCTCTTTTTTATGGTCATATGAATGTTGTTTTTTCTAATGCATTAATGGTGTGATCTTCCTTTGAAATTAATTTCACCTGCATTTTGGAAGAGGAACATAATTTGTGAGAGATGTCGCTCTTCAGACCTGTCCCGTCAGAAGTGTTGAGTTGGACAGTCCCTCAGAGCCCTCGGAAGTGGTGTCCCATTTGGTTATGAGGAGGGTTCAAGTAGAAAGAAGTGGGGTGACTCGGTTGTATATCTTCAAAAAATTACTGCTGGGAGAAATTTAGGGTTCTTAGCCCCCAAATTCCTCAGCACGTTCTTTTTTTGGGAGCTCCACTGCCATCAATTCAGGGCAGCCAAATTATTCTGTGTCTACTGTGTGCTTAAGATAGACCCACGTATTGATCAGTTGAGTCTAAAGGAAGGCGAGTGATAGCAAAGGCCTTGAAAAGGGAAGTCGGCTGCATCCGAATGTATTTGGAGCCATTGGACAAATGCTGCAGAGAACGATGTGGTCATTCTAAGGTGGAAAGAGCTAAGCTTACCTTGAGGCCTTTCAACGTGACAGCGTTTCGTACCGATTTTTTGTTTGTTTGTTTGTTTTTGTTTTTGTTTTTTTTTTTTTTTTTTTGAGACAGGGTCTCGCTTTGTGGTTCAGGCTGGCCCTGAGCTCAGCCTCAACCTCACATCACAGCAATCCTCCTGCCTCTGCCTCCCGAGTGCTGAGATTACAGGCGTGAGCCACCACGCCCAGCACTGTGGTATGTAGTGCTGGTTGCTGTTGGGCGTGAGTCTCCACGCCCAGTATAGTATGTGGTTACCAGGGAATCGAACCCAGGCCCTTGCACTTGCAAGACAGGCGCTGGAAGCACTGAGCTAACTCCCCAGCCCTCGTACCGATTTCTTGGCAGAGTCCGGCCAGATTGCAGCAAGCTGACCTCTGGTCACACTGGCGCATGGTTCCCAGCACCTGCTCTTTCCCGGCTAGTGAGAGGCCTTTCTGTTGTTGTTGTTGTTAATGCTGTAACAAAAAGAAGCAGTGAAAACCTGAATCCATTTCATCCACGTTCCATGCTTGACTTGGCAGAAGGTGTCTGCAGAGAGATGTTTTTAAGGTCACTTTTGTGGAGTGCATACTCGGAACCTCGCAGTGTTAAGGTTTCACGAGCGACTCCTGGACCGTCATGTGTAGGCCTGGATGACCTGGGGTGTGCGCTCCGGGCACTTGTTCAAGCTTGTGTGACCTGAACAGCAGGACTCTGGGATGCAGAGACCAGCAGCATCTCCTCTCTACATCAATTTCCCTGGAATTCATTCCAGACCTCTGAACTAATCATTGTGCAAATCAGACGGTTTGAGGATTCTGATATATTTTGGAAACATATTTTCTCTCCTGCTTCCCTGAATAACTTCCTCAGTCTTTTCTCCTCCCCAGTGAACATGTTACTTAATCATACTAATTCACATTATTTTTTGGTACTTAGTGAAGACCATCCAATACAAGGACTCAGTTTTCTAGAAGTGAGGGCCATGTACATATTGACCTACTAGGAGATGCAATTGCCTAAGTTTTATTTCACAACAAGAAATAGAATTTAGACAACATGGGCCTATAGAAGTAAAACGAATGCTTTACCCCCCCAAAAGTTGGCTTGTAATTATCCACAAACTTTCAAAATAACTTAAGTGTCATGTTTTCTTGTGACTAATTTGAGATATCTTTGGGAGTAACTTAGAAAGGTAAGACTGATGTGAGAGATTTCCCCGGGAGCTGGAGGTGTAACCGCTGTCCCTGGCCAGCCACTCCAAACCCCCCCCCCCCGAAAGTGCAGAGCCACGGTGGGCGGACAGCCCGGTGGGACACCTCGAGCCTGGCCCTCACTGGTCCTTCCTCTGTCTAGGTTTCGGTGGCTGCGTGAAGGATGTTGCATTTGCGAGGGGTGCTGTCGTTAACTTGGCATCTGTGTCCAGCTCTGCTGTCAGAGTCAATCTGGATGGATGTCTATCACCTGCCAGCGCTCCTAAGTGCAGGGGAAATGACTCCATCCTGGCGTTCCAGGGACACCAGCGCAGCGCTCACGACAGTGGGCTCCAGCCCTTCACAGGTAGCCCGGGGCCCTGGCTTCATCCACTGCCTGTTCCCTGCCGGCCAGCCCACTGTGAGTCCACCTGAGGGACCTGCTAATCTTTCTGCTTCTTCTTTCCATTTAAGAATACCTGTATCGAGTGAGAGCCTCCCACGAAGGAGGCTCTGTGTCCAGTGACTGGAGTCGGGGACGCACAGCAGCAGCAGGTAAATACTGGTTATCTGACATCCCTGTGTCTGTGCACAGGACCTCAAGTCAGCCGTGCTGGAGTCGGAGTCCTTTTGCATTGTTTTGACAGAGCGCAGCCTCTGTTTGAGGCAGTTAGGGGCTAAAACTCTTAACTGATCAGTGCTTTGTAGTGTTTAAGAATTTACTGTTTGCCACAGCTTGATTTTTTCCTCCTTGAATTCACAGGATGGAAATTCAGGTGTCCCTAGGATCTAGTAAGTACTGCCTACCATGGTATGACCAAGAGCGGGAGGCCTTACCCGAGGCTTAGACCCCAGTGCTCTGAGTTCAAAGGTCAGCGCTTCCTCTAGCGGGGCGGCCACCGTTCGACCCTCTCCAGACGGCACGTCACTGCCCCTCACTGGTCGGAAGCAGAGGCGTTTTGACCACATGGTTGCTGATATTTGCCATGGTATTGACTATAAGGGTCTTCAAACGACTCCTCAGGGAGGAAATCACTGATCAGTTCATTTATTTAGGACTTGGGAGAGTAACAACAGAGAGAAAATACACTAGCTCTGCTTCCAGACAGCTGACTAAGAGGTGATGTGCTTTCTGACATTGGCAACAAAATCTCTTCACATGATAACATCCCGGGAAACTGCTCATCACAGAGAATTTTATATAAATCACCAGCATTCTCCCCTTTGGGGTCAAGGGTTTGTCAAAAGCAAACACACCTGCAAGCAGGTGCATTTCTGAATCTGGAAGAAAGATTATCCAGCAAGACACAATTTATCTAATGGGAGTTTTTTCACCAGGATGCTATAGTATATTAGTAGCAGTGAGTTAAATACCCTAGGCGTCTTTAAAATGAGGAGTCTTCTAAATCTCCAAGATAAGTAAAAAGTGAGATGGGCTGCTATTAATAATGCTCAAGGTTCTTTGCCTCCGGGTTTTCCAAAACAAAAAAATGTGATACTTTTCCAGAATGATTTAAATTGTCATCTACTTATAAACCAGACCAGTAGCTGAAGGATCTCTTGAAATCCTATTCAACCACAAAGCAAGGGTTTCCTGTATTCTATTCATTTGTTACCAACACATTTTCTGCCCCTACTCTGTATTCTTGTACTTATTTAACACAATACTGTAAACCCTGCGTTGGATTCATCAGCGATTTAAATAGGTGTTTAGAAAGTGCCCTCCTCACATAGCTTTAGTACCCACCACGAAAGCACACAAACAACCTGAATTTATCGCCACGATCTGACCACACTGTCTTATGCCATAAATTCATATTTATAGTCTGACCACAACACCGAGCAGCTACATGTTCCCAAGGGTTGGAGAATAATTGCACTATTTAATTATTTTTGAGTCAGTTTTGCTCTGTCCCTTATGAGAAGACCATCTGTTAGACAGAACTGTACTTTGCCCCACACCACATTTCAGAACTAATAAAATCAGCGTCTGTCCCATTGTCCCTCTCCTCGCAGCTCGACCGTGCGGGCTGTGTGCACTGGAGGTACTTGGAGAACTCCTCCCCATTTTCCTTGCCTGTTTTCTGTTCCGTTCGTTTCCCTGAAAGCTGTCCTCTTTTAGCGGTCTGATCAGGAGAGCCGGGGGGAGGATATTTGATGTGGGGAAACCAGGGTGATCTTCCATCGACGGGGCTCCAGAGCCATGAGCAAAGGGCTCATCCATCATCCTGCCGCCGAGCTCCTTGGGCCTCTTCTGTGTCTCTCGTTCACTCAGCTGTGATGAAGTTGTTACTGATCAGAACCATAGAAATACCTAATAAATAGTTAAAGCTTAATGGATTTTTGAAATTAGGAGGCTCAGCTTACACGGGAGGTTTTGAAGTTCCTTCAAACTTTCTCATTTTTTGTTACTGTTTTGAGATACTCTGAAGAGAACAGCTCTGAAACGATTTTGTCAAGGGTGCAGTTTTCCCTACTCCCCACAAATGCAGTCAAAAGATTATCTAGTCTGTCATATCTGGTAGAACTTTGCTTCTTTAAAATGATTCAGAAAGCAGTTGAATTTCGAAAATGGGCTGCCATTCATGTGCAATACAATCAGGTGAGTGAGTTTTTGGCTAATATATGGAAGATATCAAAGTGTCAAACACTATGTATAATAACAATCTAATTACCTGGCTTCCAAGGGGTGCGTCATTACACGGCTTGAACTTGTTATCTGCCTACTATCCACCTCCTGCTTTATGAGTGATGTTTAAACATGTCGGATACATCAAATGTTTTTGGAAAACCTGGACTAGACTTGGAAGAATGTTATGTCGATGGAGTTTTGATGGTTTTGAAATATCGCTTAAACTGAATGGCTCAAGATGTGCAGTCATATTAAATCAATGCTGAAAAGTTACAACTCTAATAAATTGTATTTATGCTAATGGTTGAGTCTGATTTACTGCAGCCATTAAAAGTGAAGAATGGGGCAATAGTCTTCTCCGAACTGCCATTTTCTGTATTTTCTCTTTTATTCTTGTGTAGCTCCACCAAGTGTCCCAGCTCCTTCCAGTGTTCGCAGCATCGATGGGTACAGTGTTGAGGTGACCTGGGTTGAACCTGTCGGGGTCAGAGGTGTCATTGAGAAGTACGTGCTGAAAGCCTACAGTGCGGACGGCTCCCCAGCACCCCAAATGCTGTTGGCCAGTGCTGAGTTTGTGGATACCGACACCTTCACAGGTACGAGACTCTTTAGAGGAGTAGATCCTACAAACCTCTGTTTTGTTTGGATTTTAAACAAAAACTGGTTCTGAAGACTTTTACATTCAATGAACATGTTTTCTGTGTTAGAAACAGTTGCCACCATCTTGCTTGGTGGAATCCAGTAGCTTCCTCCCTAGGAGGGAAAGGATAACTCTCAAATGTGTGTGACTTTCCTGGAGAATTTCCTTCCTAGGCTGATCCTCTCTCCTCCTGAACAGCAGGGCAGAGGCAACTCAGTCCTTGTCTCTCCTTAATCGTTCTTTGGGAATCCGATGCATCTACAGGACCAGCTTACCTACTTTACCATGCAACACTTTACTCTTTGGGATTAGCCCAGGTTCACACAACCATTATTTATTGTAAAATTGCTAATTAGTCATAATTACCACAAGGTGGAAGAGTCTTGGAGCCCAGCAGTCTGACTGGCAAACCAGTGAATCGATTTCTCACAGCACAGCTGCCGTGAAGTATGACTGCAGTGATACAGCCCAACACACTATGCCTACTGCTCACCCTCAGATCTGTGCCCGAGGAGAAAGACAGTACTTCTCAGCTTTATGAAATATTAAACATATATTAGTGGAAAGCCACATGCTAACCTCTGACAAAAGAAGTCATTTGGGTCAAATTTGATAGAAAAAAATTTTCAGAATGAAAAAAAAAGTATAAATTCAGTCAGATGACTGAATTATATAAGGGTATTAGGATCACCTTCATAGCTTGCCTCTGCCTCAAATCTCTAGCGCTGAAGCTCCTCCAGTCTTTTATGTCTCCTCCAGATTTTCCAGAATCTACAGCCTAAGTACCAGTATGCAACCAAGTCTGCATACAGACTGCACTCTCCACTGGCTGCTTCTGTCCTATAAATACCGCCCTCATTCATTTCATAGTTCAACCTTTTTGTGCTGCACATGGCAGCAAATCAGCCTGGAAAATACCAAGCACTTTATCACTGGATGTTCTTCAGCCCCCATTCTAAATGATGCTGTGTTATGACACCAGCCCTTCCGTGTTTTTAGAATAAATTCCTTCTCTCATCCTCCTATTTAAATATTGCTTATTTTTCTAAGCTATCCAAATGTTAGCTTCCCTCGGTCGTCCCACTCACCTGCTGCTTTTAGATTTTGTATCAAATTAGACACAGTAGATGAAAACAAAATCTATTATACATGATTTTGTTATTTTCTTACTGCAAAATATAAAAATGTACTAAGTGAATTTTTACTGGGATCAGTCAAATTCTGTGCTAATTGCATTTTTCTATCCAGTGAAGTTTTTACAAGGGGCTAAATAGATTAATGTGCAAAAACACTTTCAACCATTTGTGGCACAGAATAGGCACTGTATTTGGTATCATATCAATTTCATTATTTAAAAAACCTTTTCTCTCTTTTTTTCTGACTGACGTTATAGAGCTTCCCTTATCCTATCAAAAATAAAACCTGCTCACGGGCTTTGGACTCCAGCACTCCCTTCCTCCTGTCTCAGAGATGTCCCCGTTGGCTGATCTTTCCTCGAATGTGACCTCAGTGTGACTGCAGGACCTTCATATGCAGCTCACTTGAGAACCTGTTGTTAATGCAGATTCTAGGACCCTCTTCCCACCTCCAAAGCAGGAACCAGGTGGGCGCTCAGCAGCCCACATGGTCACAAGTCCTCTGCTGCAACAGAGGCACATCAGAGACCGAGACACTTTTCTGGTTGATCCTTCCTGGATCATTCAATTCCATTTGTTCTTGCTGACTGTTGAAAGCAAACTCACGCGCATCATCACAGAGATCTGTCCCTTTAGATGCCCCTCTGAGCCCCTTGCTCCTCTCTCTCAAAACAGAAGCACGTCAACACCGCATCCCCACTTCACTCTGTCTGGCTTCTGCCCATGTCTGTGGCCAAACATTCTTGTACAACCCCCGTCTTCACCGTTCAGCAGCAACACACAGTAGAGTCAGGATGTTTACGGCAGTTCCTGCCAAGTAAAAATGTGGTAGGGTGTCCTTAGCCACCTTATCCACCATAGCTGGCACCACATGACTTCTGGCTCTTCCTCAAAGTTAGAATGATCATGCCACACAGTTGCACATTGATTTAGGATGCCAAAGACACTCGTGAATGAGGCCTTAGAGTCCCTTCAGAAAGGAGCAAGAATGTCGTGATAAATGCAGAGCGCGAGTGACTCCGCCTATGTGTACAGCACACAGCGTGGGGACGGCCACGTGAAGTGCACACACACAGAGGCACGCTCCGATGTCTCTCATGTGCACAGCACAGGGCTGAACTCATGGGGATTTTTTTTTCTAACAAAAATGTAACCTTTTTTTGGCCATAACATTGTAAAATGTGTAAAAGTTTGTACAAATGATACTTTTACAGTCCAGCAGGATACAGGATTATACATTTAATTTTATCCTAGCCAACACCAAACTTTACATATTCTTCATTCAAAATAGACTATTATTTATATGAGATATACCACATGGATAACATATACTCCCTTCGCTGTGATATTAATTCTAAATTTAAGGTAAGATCAGATCAGGAGATAGGTGCAGAGAGACACTTCCAATTAAGTCAGCCTCTTCCAGGATTCCAAAAGCCTTCTCACTGGAGGAGAGAACCCACTGACATGATAATCAGTGAAGTGTACTATAGGGTATGCAAAACAGGAAGGTATTATACAGACTGAAGAAAATTGGAGAATCATTCGCTAGTCAGTATTTTATTTTTTTATACACTAAACCGGTTAAAAATTAGGGGAAAATGATCAGCTACTAATGCAATTAAGATACTGAATTTTTGTTTTCACTTTTTCTTTTTATTGTTTTATGTTAATCATTTTTATATTACCCTTCAAAGTCATACTATTTAACATATCTCTATTTTCATTGAGTTTCATATTCATTTGAAGTTCTTTCTGCTTTAGTAGAGGAGTTTCCCTCATCCACATATACTTTTATAGTTGAGGTAATTGCTTTTATTTCTGCCATAGTGGTTTAACTTTCTAGTTTTGTCATTAAAAAAAAAAAAAGATGGCCAAATTTTCCATCCCTGACAGTATGAATAGGACTTCTGTGATTTTTTTTTCCCCACTCACTTCTGTGAGCCAGCATGGATTGTGTTATCCAGGGGATTCTGGGTAACAAAATATGTGGACTGAGAACCATCAAAACTAACTTGGTATCAGCGTGAGTCAGGGAATTTCACAGTAAAGAAAATGAATCCAGAAAGTGGAGGGGAAAAGTGATAAAGTAGAGAGCCAGCAAACTGAATTTGCTGGTATACCAGTTGTCCTTCTGCTGCTATGCCAAATCCCCAAGAGAAACCACATCATAGGAGAAAGGTTTATTTGGGCTCATGGTTTCAGAGGGTTTGATTCATGGCAGCTTGGCTCAGGTGGCTTAGGCTTGTAGTGAATCAGAATATCATGATGGAAGCTGCAGATGGAGGAGAGCTGCTTCCAAATTGCAAAAAAACAAACAAACAAAACCAAACAAAATAGAGCTGAATGGGCAGGACCCAATGTCTCCTCCAAGGATGGGTCCCAGGGACCTGCTTTCTCCACAAGACTCGACTTACTGAAGTTTCTACCGCCTTCTGGTAGCACCAGAAGCTGGAGGCAGGCCTTCGGTGTGTGAGTCTTTAAGAGTCTTTCAGACCCAAACTATAAGTGAGGTTAAGAGTGTCCAGATTGGTCGAGGACAGCCGGGCATTTCTAGTGGTTGTGAAAACAAGGTACCAAAAAGAAAAAATAGGTAAAGTAGATAAAAGCAAGTTTTGCTATTGATCTTGAAAGTAATTCCCCTTTGGCACTTCTGAGGTTACTTTTGTTTAGATCTAAATATTCTAATTAATTTGCTTGTGAGAGTCGTATTTGTTTGACTAAAGTAATACTGCTGCTAGGTGTACAGGCAATTTAGATTTATTATCTGATATAGGCTTCTTTACCAATTAAGTTAAAAAATGCTACCTGAAAATGTATGGGTTTCTTTTCATTAATTTTTTTCTGTTATTAATGAGTTCTTTTATTCTTCAAATCTGGGTCTTTCTTCAACCTGGAAAATCTTCTCTTGTGCATATAGAATCATTAGTTCTTTTGAGAAACTGCAGGTTTGGATTTTATAGATATTTTCCCAATTTGTCTCTCTTATTTAAGTATCTTAAAATGTCCTCAGAACACATCTTATTTTTTAAAGTCATTAATATAAATGGGCTGGGGATTTAGCTCAGTGGTGTCACTGCCTGCCTTGCAAGTGCAAGGTCATGAATTTGATCCCCAGTACCGCAAAAAATACACACACACACACACACAAACACACACGTATTTATGAGATATATACAAGATATGTTTATATGTATGTGTAGTTCTGTTTTTAGGACACACCTCACTGATTAAAATTGTTCTAGGTTCAAAATCCAAATACACCTCTTCTTTGCTGCGTGATCTCAGGCAAGTTTGGAACATACCTGTTTTGGCCTCTCCTCATATACCAGTGGGGTATGCAAGCCTTCTCTTTATTTAGAAGATTATTGTGAAGATAATAACGAATTATTCCCATAAAACTCCGGAGCAGGCCTGATGAACCAGTAGTTGCCCTGACGCTTTCTGCGTTGCAGTTTCCGCCCCCGGGCTGTTGCCTCCCGCCTCTGTCCTTTCCGTTTGCCCATGTACCCTTGCTCCGGTCTTATCTCCAGTTCTTTCCTGGCTGCTTCTCTGTTGGTTGCTGCTTATTCTGTGTCCCTTTGTTTATGGGCTCCAAGTTCTTCAGCTCTTATTTGTAGCGTGTAACTGATGATTTTTAAACCAGGTTATCCCCAAAGCGTGATAGTTATTCTTCTGTAATTCCAAGACTACATTTCACCTTCCTCTTGGGTTGCAATGTTTTCATCCACTAAATGTAACCCCAGGCTTTTCAGCTGCCTCTCCTGACCCACCTTAATATGGGTGTTTGTGTAGCAAATTAACAACCCTTCCAGGGAGGAGTCAGAGTCAGTTGTGCTAAGCCTCCATCATCCTTGCAGGAATCCTGCAGCCTGAGCGTCTTCTTCTCAGTGTCGATGAGACTGGAGTTGGGTAGGCTGGACGTCACATTGCACCGACCTGGGATGGAGGTTTGCCTGGGCTCCTCCTCCAGTGTTCCTTTTGTCTATGCCCGGTACTGTCCATATATTTCCAAACCTCTAGTCCTTTCATTGGGATTTTTGTAAGTTTGCCGCTCACAGCCGTAGGTGCCACTGACTCATGGGGATGCGCTGGACAGCAGACGACCGTGCACATCGCTTTAAACATGTACAAAGCATCTGAATTAATTTATCTGGCATTCAGCCTGGACATTGGTCTTTTACAAGGACGTTGGGTAATTCTGCTGTTCTGTTAGCATTCGGGAGTCATTGTTAGAAGCGGATATTGACACTAATGGTGAAGTTTCAATTTTCTCTATAAGTTCTTGTGACAATTTCTACCTCCAAAGTGATACAAAAATGTGGGTTGGGGAGATAAATGTATATCTTTTCATCTAATGTAAATAATAAACCATTAAAGGTAAGTAGTGTTAACAGAAGAATATCAGGGCAATAAAAATTAAGTGTAGTGATTTTTGGGAAGATGTGGATATTATGGTCAGATTTAGCAAAAAGCAGAAGACATAAGAAAGCATATGATTAAAGATGAATACTGACTAAGAGAAATGCAAGAATAGAACAGTGAAAGAGTATTTGCCATTCATGAAGTTGGTTACCAGTGGATTAAATGAGATAAATCCCAAAAGCAATGGACAGTCCAAAGGTTAACAGTCCCACTCAGGCAAAAATGGTCCCTTTTGGGCCACAGTGTCTGGATCTTGGGCCTTCCGAGGGCCGGAGTTCAGAGCTGTGAGTTTGAAAGTTTACTTCCTGCTCTGGAAATGGCCACAATTATGGCTCCTGTGATCTACAGACTTGTTGCAAAGGTTCCAGTTAGCTCTCTGTTGCTCCCCTGACTCTCCATGCAGTCTACTCATCACACAGAGGTGGGGTGCAGAGAGCCTATACTTCCCCCCAAGGGAGGGCTGAAAGAACAGTGGCTGTGTAGCTTGATTTGAAATTATATCAAGAATGACTGGATTTGAGGATTAGCACAAATATAGTTGTTTTTTCCTTAAGATGCTTAAACATGTGAACTGAATTATCAGCATAATTAGTACAGCAGTGGTGCAGTGCGAGGATATAATTGGTACACCAAATATCTTCTCAATTTTATTCTTGTGTGATGTTGAAAATAATCTAAGAATTATATTTCTTTGACAGGTAGAATAGAACAATAAATATAGTTTGTTATTCACCATAGTGAATTATTACAATATGTACTAATATTATCTCCTTACCTTAGCATTTTTAGAGTATCAACCAATCATAAATAATCTTCAACATGACTCAAACAAATTTACACTTAAATAGCAATACAAAAAGGATTACAATTGTTAAGGTAGCTTTTATCGCTGTAAATAGTCCAGTCTATATGCAGTAGACTTCAATCTTTTATCTGAAAAAGGTAGGTTGCATTGTGGAAATCTAATTTTTCCATAACTGCTGCTGATAATTAGTGGCTCAGTTTTGCTGATCCGAGATGGGTCTCTGATGCTTGTTAAATGCCTGTTCACGGGGCCTCCTGCCAGAGCACAGCTGGCATTTAGGGAGCTGTATGCACCTCATCTAGATCTCTGTTTGGTTCTCTTTTTGGGGTGTTTGAAACAGGATCTCATGCCATAGTTCAGGCTGCCCTGAACTCACTATGTAGCCCAGGTGAGCCTTGAACTCACAGCAGTCCTACTGCCTCTGCCTCCTGAGTGCTGGGATGACAGCCAAGCAACACCACGCCCGGCCCCAGCTCTTCGCAGTAGGTTTTGTGAAGCAGGCCGTGGAATCCTCTAGTGCTGAGAATGGTCAGGAGACGGGAGCGTCTGCATCTCCCAGGCTTCGGTTTACCCCTGGTGGCTTCTTCCCCTTTGTTCTGGTGGCTCAGTCTGATCCCAGAATAATGCTGGGGCCAGTGAGTGAATGGGAGCCCTGTGAATGAGGGTTCTGGCTGTTAGGACACAGCCCAGAAACCACTCCTGTGGAAAAGAGGGGATAGTTCCCCAGGGTGCCAGGGGAAAGGAAGATTCTGGCCCACCAGGTCTGAGAAAACTGCTCGCTGACCCACATGTAGGATTGTGTGTTATTAATTCTCCTTTGGTATATTGCTCAGCCTAGAGATCAATGTAGTTTTCATAGAAGAATCAATGAACAACTAGATTTAACTTTTTGCTACCAAGTTACGATAACGTTACTAGCTGATATCCTAGATAATATGATATTACTTTGGGTTGAATGTTGAACTACTGGTCCTACTAAGGTCTCACCAGTGCTATATTGTTTTCTAGAAATTTCTGTGAAATAATGGACAGAAAATCACAATTTAAACATACATTTGGAACTAATGTTGTTCTCTCTACAGCTCTGTAGAGCTGTTTCTCTACAGAAAGGTATCCGTACAATGAATGGAACCTCAAGGTTTATGTCAGAGATTTATACCTCTTAATTATATTTATGCACCAAATAATTGTAACGTAAAATAGTAGAAGCCAGTTCTGTAGCCATCCTGATCACTACGCAAAGCAGAAAATATTTTTAAATTACCCCTTGTGTTCTAGGCCAGTACTAGATTCTGTAGTTGTGATTAGTTTTTTATACACTACCAAAATATAGACCAAACACTCTCTAAAGAGTAATATTTTGTGGAGATGAGTTTTATGAGGGAGAGTCCAATACAGATGGATTTATCATTTTAATCCATTTCATTTGAGAAAAAGAGGACCGCCAAATAATGTTTGAATCGAATGAAGTCTTTCTGTCTCTGATAATCAAAAGAGAAGTGGAATGATAATAAAGTAGAGGGTCCCTCCACTTATATTTTCTCAGTTCCTTCCTTGGGGACAAGTCTTTCCTTCTGGGTCAAAACACTGCATGGGCTCCAGCCAGCCAGTTTGATTTCCACCCAGCAGAAAGGGGACATGTTTAAAGATATGCACAGTCTCTTTAGATACTTATTCCAAATTTGCTCCTCTACCTTCAGTTAGTTTCTATGGGCAGAGCTTACTCCATGGCTGCAGGGAATATTGGGAAATATTGTCCATCTTCAGAATGACAGCTAAAATAAATCTTTCCATTTTACCATGGAAGAAGAATGTAATATGCAACACAGAGGCATGTAGTGGTCTCTGTCACCCTCAGCAATACTAAAAGAAACGACAAAAATTTCACATTGATAGTAGTGCTAAAAGGTGAACTTTTGCAAAGTTTTATACCACTCTATAAATTAATATTCTACATTTTCTATTTATTCAAATTACTTCTTTAAATGTAAATCTTGAGAGAGATAAGTTTAAAAAATTCACAGTGCAAAACTATCGCCTCTGACATAAACAGTCTAAATAGAAATGATGCAATGTTCTCTCTTGGTAATGGAGAAGGACTTGGCTAGGTGGTGCGGTGCTGATGAGCTCATAGCAATACACAGGGTGCCTCAGTGACTTACATACTGTCCATATCCTGTGAAAGACTTTTTAACTTTTTAAACAAGTTATTCACTTTGTTTTTTGCAGTAGGAATTTGAAGTGCAATATTTGAAATTTTTCAGTCACATTGTATGTGTTAGAAATGGTGATAATGTTCTGCTGTACAGAAGTTATCAACTAGGTATCTCATTAATGCTTAGGGAACTCAAATCAGATGCTTTAAAATTATCAGTGAGATTGGAAAATTGCCTTCAAAGTATTCCATTTCTTAAATCATCTTTTAAAATAAATTTGAATATATTTTCAGTGAATCAGAGTACAGTGTCAACAGTGCACATATGCACACACCCATGCAATTGCATACACAGGCTCATGGAGTTTTTCTTACAAATCAGTTGTTTTTGCAAAGAGACCTGTCAGGCATACACAATTGGTGCTTGTGGGAAAAGGATACTAACTTTTTCTCTTCAGATGGTAGTCTTGAGCCATACATTTGAACCTCCAAACACATTTTAAGGAGGATTTTAGATAAAATATTTGCTATAAAGAGTGTGCTCTTATTTTTGGAAACATTTCTTTCACAGGTCTCTATTCCTTGTGTGACTGAGGGTTAGATATAGTGGTCTGGAGAGAGGGCCGCTGTGAGCACTGTGCCCCTCGCTGCTTGGCCAGAGCAGCCCTGCGGCCCTGGCTGTGGCTCTCAGGAACTTAGGGGGCACAGAGGATGCTGGGCCTTTCATCTCTCCTATTTCCTCCTGGCTTCTTGCTGGCCCCCCAGTGTTTAAAGCAGAGCTCTGGGATTCTAGAGTCAGCCTGAGAGAGTTTACAGGGGTATGTGGCTTCCAATGGGTTGAGGGAGAAAATACTGAGACTAGCTCTTAGCATGAAGGTGCTGATCTAAGATTTGAGGTACTGTGCAAGTGGCTGAGGCTTTGAGGCTGAGTAAGATCACTGTGTAAGCCCTGCTCTAAGACTGGGATTAGGTCCTAGATTTTAAAAGGGGAACAAAAATGTCTTTTTCTATTTGTAAACACCAGAATCTTCATAGTCTTTGATCCAAGGCCTGAGATCTTCCGTGTTTCCTGCTAAAAGTTTTAAACAAAGACACCAGGCATATTGGAAGGAAATTAAACATCAGAAAAATTTGTTGAAAAGTTTGCAGAGGGTCACGCAGGTCCAGCACCAGTGAGTTTGCTTTTTCCCCTTTTGAGTAAAATGGAAACGGGCTTTCTTTCTACGAAAACTAGAGATGCTTATATTTAAAAGTACCCCCTTTCTTGTCTACAGAGAACCAAAGGAGAAGTGTCCTGGGTGTGATTCTGGAACTCTCCTGGGCCATTCAGCTTTTCTTGCTATTTAACAAATGCTACTGTGAGTCTCATGGGGTCACTGTGTCCACGTCTGGCTAGGACTTCCGTGTATTTTCAGGGGTACCTTCTGGTGGGCAGACGCCCGCCATGCCGCACTGAGCCTCTCTAATCCATCCCTGGGCTGGTTTGGGTGGAAACTTTCAAAGTAGAATTTATCAGCACCATGGCCAGAGGATTCACTGTCTCTGCCCTGTCCTCCTGTCTGGTGCTCTCTGAAAAGGCAGCCTTGTTCTGTCCTGTTGTGTCCCCAGGTACGGTCGCCGCTGTGCCTGTGTGGTGCCCCTCACCAGATGGCCCTCTTAATAAACGCCTTGCCCACCCACATTTCCTTGAGCCAAATGCGAGAGGCCAGCCAATAAGTAAGAGCTCTGCACTCTGAGGATTCCTCCCGAGTTGGAGAAAAGCCCTGGGGAGAGGGGACCATACGAGCTCTTCCGTGGTCGGACTGCTCCTAATTCCCGGCCAGTAGACAGAAGATACCACTAAATACCCAGGGGTCGGGGTGTACTCCCCGTGCCTTTGCTGACTCGCGGTCTGCTGGAGTCCACTGCAGTATCATGCGTGATCTTTGCAAAGGGGCCGCTGACCCTGGACTCGGGGTAGACACCTGCAGCGCAAATGTCTCCCTGCCAGACTAAAAGTGCGGGGACGTGAGCGGGTAATGAGAGCGGAGCAGCCAGTTCTGTAATTGAATTAAAAGCTGGGTGACATCAACGCAGACACCTGTCCAATTACAGACAGGCCAAGGTGTTTACCATCGCTGTACAAGCGATTCGAAGATGACAGGAATCTTTCCGCCCACAGATTAACATAATGAAGGAGAACAGATTACGTGGACAGCAGCCAAACACCAAGGCTGGCAGCTGAGGGCGGGCTGGGGAGGCGGAGTCTGCGGAAGGATGTAAATAGAAATCGAGTCCTTTCTCTCCTCTCCAAATGTTCTTGGCTTCCAGAGCGGCGCCGTTTTGCACCGTGTCTCGGCTCGGGTTCCAGGCAGAGCATTTGTACTTGTCTGCCTCCAGTCGGAGGAGTTAGTCGTCAGACCTCAGCATCAGAACCCACTCCTGCTTCTTGCCCGCACTGTCCTATTAGAGGCACAAAAGCTTGTACTGCTGGTGTCAACACCATGGTGATATTCTGTTCCGCAGTCAGGCTGTCTGCAATTATTAATATTTCTCTTTGACTCCTTTGAAACTCGAGGTTAGTGCAAAGGAAAGGAAGTGTTGGCGATATTAATCAGTCAGAAGACACAATGGCTGTGACTTTGGGGCTCTGGGAAGAGGCACCCGTGAGGGAGCGCTCACAGGAGGAGGGTCGGGGCCTGGAGTCTTCACATCTTCAGTCAGACGTCCAGGGCCCATTTTGGGGGCAGCACACAATAAGAGAGGCTGTGAAATGGGAGGATGCGGTGTGTGGGCAGAACGGTGGTGAGCGTTAAGTTGAAGGGAATCATTACAGCAGCACTGACCCCCTGGAGATCCGCCTCTTGCTTTGAACATGTTTCTCCATCATTGTCGCCACTTTCCGCGGCAGCTCTGGATCCTCCTTCACGAGTGTCCTGCCTCTGTGTCCTGTATGGACTCATTTCCCTTCCATGGTCATGTTCGCTTGGCTGAAAGACAGAAAGTCACAAGGTGCCAGACCCAGGAAATAAAGTACCTGAGGATGCATCACAGTGACCTTGGGAGGTGCCTGTGTGTTGGTGGGTCCAGGCCGCAGCATTGGCAGGGTTTTGATCACACTTCCGGAGGACAGCAGAGGAGACTCTTGCTTTCCGTGATGGCAAGAACGATGGGGTGATGTGCCCGGTGTGAGGCCGAGATCTGGGTGGCAGGGCTCAAACATGGGAGGTGCCCTGTGCCAGGCAGAAGCTCTCAGAACACGCTTTGGAGCCACACTCAGGAGCGCGCTGAAGTTCCCAGCATGATCGGTTTCCTTTTGAAGGAAGGAGCCCTGCCTTGCCCTGCCCCGGGGCCGGGGCTTTCTGCACCCACTTGGTCCTCCCGCAGTGTCACAGTCCCCGGCGGGGCTGCCGGGCTCACAGCTCCCCGGGCAGGGTGCGTCCGGCTTCGCCTTCGCGATGGAGGCATTAATACCAAATGTGCAAATGCATTATCGCCGGGCAGTGAGAGCCCCGTAGCTCCTGTGGGTGGGGATGATTTTAATCCAGACACCAGCGATGCGCCCGTGTTTCCTGGGACTCTAACACTTTTAAGACATCAATAATGCTTACTTTATGCTTATTGCCTGTTCCTTCAGCTGCCTTCTTCCATTATCACGAAAGGCTGGCAGCTTGTCTGACATGGCCAGGGCCATTTTCTGAGCTCCCAGAGTCTTGTGGCTGATGCGGAGTTTGAGAGGTCGACTCCCCGGCCTTGGAAGGGGACACTCAGAGCCCCGCCAACCTCCAAGCCCTCGCTGTGCAGCTCGGTTGATTGCGGGTACCTCATGTCCTAAAAGCAGTGCTGCCCCATTTTCTGTTACGGTGTTTTCTGTGGACAGCTCTCCCTGTCTGTGTCCCTTGTAAAGATGTCGCATGGTATATTTCTCAGTGGGCCACTGACACAGACTTCCAGTGACCGTCCTCTTCACATGTATCTTTAATTCAGTGCAGGGCTCTCACCTCTTAGACCAGACCGTCTGAATGTTCTAAACGCCCATGGCCCTTGTGTGTGTTTGGATATCCTGCTGTGTGGGTTTCTGTGTGTATATTGGGGTCTTTCGTAATAACATCTTCTTATATGAAAAGCCTTGTAAAAATCAGTTGTCTTCTGAGGTACCTTTCCTACAGGTAGATGGAAGAAAGACTGATAAATTATTCCATAGCATGATAAATTATCTTAGCAGCACTATATTTTTTTTTCTGTAGAGTTTACAGTCTAAGAATCACTTGGACACTTAGGCCAGACTCAAGATAACTATTCAAAGATCTCATGGAATCGATCCAAGACTACCTTCCTTATACTTGGAGAGAATGAACTTTTCCCTCCTCCATTGGTAACAACCCAGCTTTTCATAAGCAATGACCTTAATCCACCCTGGCAGTATGTCCATTCTGAGAATCAAAGAGAGATAAACTACGGGCTCTAGACAATAGGTGGGCTTTGTCATTATTTCCATGTGCTGAAGATATCGAAGGGGACCAGCCCATCTTCCTGCACTGACTCTTAACTATAACACAACCAGAGGAAAGTGTTCTGCCACCACCCCAGCCTTCGGTGCTCAAGTAAATGATACCAGTTTGTCTTTAGAGAAGAGTAATCCCGTGGTTCCCCAGAGCAGCAGGATGGACTGAGTTCCTCTCCACCTTGGGAAGGGGACACAAATACCACGCCAGCCTCAGAAACCATGGCAGGTGGTTTTGAAAATGTGATTTATGAACTCTCCACATCTGCTTGGGGCCAGGACCCCGAATGTCTGCTCTTTCCACCCTTTTTCTGGTTCTGTGCTGCATCTCTCAGTTCCCAGTGGTTGTTATTGTTTTACTTGAAATGGGAAATGTGAACGCATTGGTAAAGGACAGTCCCAAGGTGACCTGGATGCTTGCTAGCAACTAACTTACTTTCTTTCTTTCTTTCTTTGCTTTTCTTTTTTTCTTTTTTTTGAGACAGGGTCTCACTTTTGTAGTTCAGGTTGGCCCTGTGCTTAGCCTTAAACTCACATCATAGCATCATAGCAGTCTTCCTGCCTCTGCCTCCCAGGTGCTGGGATTACAGGCATGAGCCACCATGCCCGGCACTGTGGTATGTGGTTCTGATTGCTGGTGGGCATGTGTCTCTTTGGACACAGTGCACAGCCCCGTGCTCAATGTCGGGCATCTAGTGGAAGGATGACAGCTTCCTCGGAGAGTGAGCTCAGAGCGTGGGGCACGTTCCAGGAGGCTCAGGAGGAAAGGGCACAGGAGAGGCACCAGGCAAAGCAGAAGGCTGACACAAGGGTTGAGCAAGCCGAGCTGTGCTCGAGGGGAGTGGCCCCATGCGCGTGGGTGTGGCTTCACTGGCTCGCTGTCCTCTTTGGCCATGAGCTACGGTGTCGATGCTGAGGGACAGATACTTCCAGCCAGCAGTGAGGCATGGTGCCGAGGAGTGTGGGAGGCCGGGGGAGCTGTGGGATGCAGACCTGACATGGCACCCAGGTGGAGGGCAGGTAGGAAATGTTAGAGCAACGACGATGTAGGACATTTGCTTCATTCGAGACCTTTGCTCTTTTAAGTTTTAAAATTTTCTATTGAGGGCCGCTACAAAAACATGTCCTATTAAAATCTGTGTTTGAGTGACGCAAGCTGTCACCGGTATTGGCATTTGAAAACAATAATGTACTCTTCAGGCTACTGAAGGTTTAATCAATAAAGGGATATCAGGAGCGGGACTATCTTTTTATAAGAACGCTGACAATCTGTATGTAGGGTTAAAGATTACTCTAAAATAGTTCCTTAAGACAAAAAGCAGTGGTGAGGAATTGCCCAGATTGCAGTTTTGATAATCTTTAATTCACGGAACTAACTCAGGAGTGTCTGTCTTGATTATAAATACCAGTAAACAGAACGTGTTTGCATTTTCCCAGGTACTTTTAATTTGCTGAACAAATCTCACATAGCCACCCGCGAGCCAGGTTAATTCAACACTTCCCTTTAAGACAGGTGTCTTAATTAAATAAACTAATAATTTTGCAAGTAGAAGTACAAAAGCATAATTATCTAATTTGCTAATTGTTCCACTGTGTTAATTTGCATATCTGTTGGCTGCAACATAAACAAATAGTTTGTATATGTGTATCCTACCGTTAAAATAATGAAACCCCTCATGGGAGTACCATCTCCTGAAGTGTGTTAACAGTTCCTGAATAAAAAGGGCTCCTTTATTAAACAAGGTTGAAAAATGCTCGGATTGAGAAAACTGAGTAGTTCTCTTTCTGTGGGAGGCCTAGGCGCTAGCATGAGAAGCTATGGATCGTCACTGTTGGATATCTGTGTACACTACTTCACGTTCTGTGTATGCAGCCCGACCCCCTGTCCATCTTTAATGGGCAACATGTCAAATGCTTGTTTCACAACTGTCTTGACAATTAGTACGTTTTGTAGTGTTTTCTCATGAGCTGGCCCATTCTGTAAAGAGAGATATGTTTTTGTTTCTCTCTTTGTGTCTGTATTTGACTCTCTGTCTCACACTCTGTCTCTCTCTCTCTCTCCCCCTCTCCCTTTTATGGATGTTCATGGTAAACACGTAAACCTTGTGTGTCTTCCCTGTCACTCCAGGCATCCTGACAGGCCTGCTACCCTCCAGAAACTACACAGTAACCCTAACGGCCTGCACTCTGGGTGGCTGTACGGAGAGCTCACAGGCAGGGAACGTCTCTACTCCACAAGAAGGTAAAGTAATTTCAAAGGTCTTGACTTCCACATTTCAGTCATGAATAATAAAATAGGAGAAGAGCTAAATGCTGCTAGGCCATTTGCTGGAAAACCCCAACCTAATTTGATGACAAAGTGCATTGCCAGGCCATAATTGCTCCATTTTTGGGGGGGTGCGAAAATGAATCAAACTCCATACCCTTTAATGACATGCATCTTTAATAGCTGTAATGCAGATTAATGGGCTTTTTAATTGCTGTTACATTGTTCATGCAAGAGCCTTGTCATTAATATGAAGCATCTGAAAGATTAATGAAAGCTTCCTCATTTTACTACGGCTCTGAAGTAAATCTAGAGACAGTCTGACTAAAAAGAATTGATTGTATGGCACAGTATGAAATTGGGAATCAAACGGTTGATTTCCATGGTCTCTTTTAACTGCTAAACACCAGCATAGGCAGTAATTATTTCAGTATGATGGAACCTCCAAATGCCGATGGAGGCGTTATTAACCACGCTCAGTCCCTTCTGACTCAAGTCTCACTTTTGTTGTACTTGGAGCTTGCAAACTGTTGGCATCAATTAATGTTTCAGAAAGCATGCATTCAGAGTCAGTAGGAGAGAGAAAATATTTTAGCACTCTGAAGTAAAAGCTTTCCTCCAGCCTGGGAGCATTTCCCTTCAAGAAATAACAGCTCTCAGAACATGGGAAGCACCGTTGCTTCCTACTTCTGTCGCTCGTTGAGAAGAGTGGTACGTTTCTTCTGCTGCCTTGTGGTTAAGCGGGTAGGAGAATTAAAACTTGATCTTTCAGGAAGAAGGAGTCAGCCAGTCTCTCTTCCCCAGCATCCATCTCCTCCTCCCTCACACTTCCCCTCTCCTCTCTTTTAAACTGTTGAGCAAGCACTGTTTGCGTAGAAGATATATGAGAGAGAGAGAGAGAGACAGAGACAGAGAGAAACAGAGACAGGACAGGACAAAGAGTGAGAAACAGAGAGAGACAGGGCGGGGGAGACAGTGAATTATGCACAAGAAAAGGATTGTGTAAAGTTTTGATCGTGGCCTTTCTTCTGCGTTGTTTCTGATCTAACCTGACTCCTCTCCTTTGGTCCCCCATCTTCAAGATTCCCTCATCTTTTCTGTCTGCTGGAAGCATCCATTTTGTTCCATGTGTCTGGCATCTGCCCGGGCACATGGCCCTTGCCTCCCCTCACTGCCAGGCCCAGCCCTGACTTGGGGCCCGGACATGGTTCTCGAGTCTCTCACTGTCCCCTCCACATCGGCTGAGTTCCCCGCAGGTGTGGGTCGCTCCCTTCATACCTGCATCTGTGATGTCTCCATGCTCTTCCTGTCCATACTTCCTTCTTATCTACGAAATTCCCAAATGTATGACTTTTCTAGGAATTTATTCCTAAAATATAGAGCAATGCTCATGTTCAGGGTCAGGTTTTCAGAATATTAAGTTCCCATGGCTCAAATGCATTGACTGCTGTGTACAATGAAAACAAAGTTTAAAACTTCACCTAAAGTAGTCTCTACAGGTAATGAGTTGTTTCTCCATTTTCTGGGTATTTTACTGGTCACGTGACCCACTGTCACCAGGTCCCAGCCCCTCGAGGCCGGGGGTTCTGTTGGTTTAATTGCTTTCTCAGGCCTGGCACACACAGCCGCTGCTGGTGATTATACTCTTGATGAAGTAACGCAGACTCTAGGCAGGTGAGCCAGGGGAGTCCTCCCCATCCATCACCAATGCAGATTCCTGTAAATTCAGGACAGTTACTTAGCGCTTTCCTGAAGCAATTACTGACAAGCTACCCACAAATCGGGCACGTATCCATGCGTGGGATTTCAAGTTCACGCCTTGATTTATTGGTGTAGGTCTGAAAAGTTTGAGTTAGGAAAGTAAACTAAAATTAGACTCTATAAATCTTTTTTCCTTTTCTTCCCCCTACAGCCCCACAAGAGGTACAGACACCACATGCCAAATCCTTGCCCAATTCTTTGTTCCTCTCCTGGGATCCACCCAAACGGGCAAACGGAGATATCACTGAGTACTCACTGTATATGGACGGGAGGCTCATCTACGTGGGCCTTGGGCGGAACCACACAGTCACAGGTGAGATTTCCACCATGATCAGTTTATAGGACATATGAAAGTGCACATATAAATGTGGATATGGAGTGTGGAAATGTGGGCTTTGACGTGGCATTGTTTCTTTTCATTTTCTATTCCATGCTCTTGATGGTCGTTTTAGGCTTGTGGTAACATGACAGGTGACCTTGGGAGGTACCAGACCCAGGGGTGGAGCTGAACCTTCTCCAGTTTGCACAGACACAAGACAGAATCTGAGCCTAGTGTGTCCCCACAAAACTCCCAGAGCCAGGGTGACTCAGGAGTGCCTTCAGCTCCTGTGGTCTGTGAAATAGTCTTAAGATGCAGGAGTGTGGCTCACCATGGGTAGAATTTTAAACCATTTTTGAAGAACAGAACCTGTAGTCCTGGGTCAGTCCTGACACTCACGTAAAATGAAGTCAGTTGTTGAAAAGTTTCTGAGATGCTAGAGGCTTCTATCATCTGTGCTGTGGGGATCTGCCCCATGTTGATATTTGTATCATCTTTATAGTGATTATCTATTTTCTCTTATTTTATATACTCTGGCTCTCAGGTGAGATATTATTAATCAAATGTTGATTGATTTAAAAACTGAAGCCTAGAGATATTAAGTTCTCCGTGAAAGGTCAGCACAAGTTAGAGTCAGAGGTAGAATTAATTATTTATGCATACACTCATTCTCATTAATGCCAGGAAGGAAGGTTGGAACTGGGCATCAGCCACGGGCTGCCCATCCTGGCGGGGCTCCCAGCTCCCCAGGGCTGCCCTCAGAAGTGGAGGTGGCGCATTCTCAGTTACCTGTGTTTTTCTCTTTAATCTAAGAATCTTAAATGGACATGGATTCTTTAAGCCTCACTAGAGGGATCAACTCAAATACAGGAGTAGCTGGTACCAATGTCTGTGCTTTTAATCTCCACATATTCTTCTGTTGGATGTATTTTCATTTTCTGCCCCACCACTCTGAGGGAGAGACAGGAGTCTAAAACAGACCACAGAGCACCCGACTAGCCTGCCAGGATTGCCATAACAAACGTCACAGCTTGGGGACTTCTGTGACAGAGACATGTTTCTCAAACTCCAGAACAGTGGTGGCGAACCTACAGCACGTGTGTTGCAGCGGGCCGTTTGTCTCATTGAAAGCTCTAAAAGTTTCACAGTCACTGCTTTTAAGATCAAGGTGTCAGCAAGGTTGTTTCCTCCTGAAATTTCTCCCTTTGGCTTACAATGGCCACTGCTGTGTTGACTTGATCGGCGTGGGAGCCACCGGAGGATTGCTGACGCGTTTCCCTGTGTGCCCAAGCGGCTCACAGAGGAGGGACTGTGGGCCTCTATCGGGCCTGCTGCCCCTGTCTCCCTGGCTTTATCACCCTGCTCTTGAAGTTGTGGGTGTTAGGTGCTGCATCCCAGGACAGGGAAGCTCATTAGTACTGCTGCTTTTCCATTGTGTCGCAGTGCGGCCTTTCTGTGTGCACACATGTGCTTGGTGTCTCTTCCCATGAGGACAGCATCTTCCTGGATCAGATCCCCACTCCTAGGACCTCCATAACTCTAGGACTTTTGCAAAGGCACTGTGACCCAACACAGACACACTGGAGAAGAGAGTTCCACCCTTTGAATTTCAAGAGGATGCAATTCAGCCTATGAAGTGAACATCTTTTCTCCTCTCTACCTCTTTTTGCAGAAATTCTCACATTGCCTGAAAGTTTAATAAAATAGCCTCTAAAATACCTTTCAAGCCTGATAATTCATATATACTTGCAATGTGCATTAGATTTAGGTCACTTATAACTCCCAGCTCAGTCTGCCCCTTTGGAAACACACAGAAGCCAACATGGGCAAGGAGTATAACTGGAGTTATGGAGGAGGCTGACAGGAAGGAGCCAGCTGCCCAGATGGGCCCTGTTTTTCCCAGGCACTTCTGGCCACACCTCACCTCCCCATGCCAGCTCTCCCAGCGCTATGGTGCCCATGGCTTCTTTGTGGGGCATTAAGTCCTTTCCATAGGACACAGAACTTCCACTCATGAGTGTGGCTAGAACAGTGGCAGATCAGGGCCACAACGGTGGAGCTGTCAGGTCCGCTACTAAAATGTCTCTTCACAGAAACGCCAAAAAATAAAAGATTCAGGGAAATAATTCACACAGTTTTAAACTGTAGCAGTAACATATGCTTATTCAAGATAATTTAAAGGATAAATATGATATTTGATAATCCTCACACATACAGAGAAGCTCTTCATATTTTATATAATTCCCTTTAGTATTTCATTTGTTTTAACAGAACTGAGCTAGCACCTATGTATAATTTTGCAGCATTTCACATTTCCTTAACTAGTACCATATACCTATATCATTCACATTTTCTAAAAAATATTTTGGACACTTAATGAGATCATATTTTATATAATGAATCCACATTAATTCATTTAATCATCTGAACTTTTAAATATTATTTACACATAAATACTACTACACATAAATATGTAAATAAATATTATTAAATATATATCTTCACCTCCAGAATTTTAGTAGAAGAACTTTTACAGAATATTTGATGGACATTTCATATTTCCAGAAAAATTTATCTAGTGAATATTTTAAAAATCTTGATTATCTTATAAAGAAAATACCGTTGCTTTCCACTTGCATTTTAAACCACTCATTATACCACATGCATTCTTCAATGATTATTATGAATTTGTATTTTATGTTGACTCTTGTAATCACACTTTTGATAAGCAAAATTTAACAGGGTAAGAATAATTTTGAAATTTTATCCAGAGCTATGACATATTGTGTTTCTTCTGGTGACCATCACCAGGGACCTTTAAAATCCTTTCCCTTCTATGCTTTCCAAAACTTCCTTAATAAGTTGTCCTCGTATCCCCTCCTAAATATTCCAGATGTCAACTGTTTTTTCTCTTGCCTGCTCCACTTACTTGTGACCTCTTTTATTTATTTATTTTCACCAGTTACTTGTGGCTCTTTACCCAGCGGCAGCATCCTCCCATGATGCTTAGCAGTGGCTCTTGCTGGCCCAGTGGCTCCTGGGGGAAAGCACATACATTTCAATCCATAAGCCAGTTTGCATCTAGTTGCTTTGAATTTTTTCTCTTTCTCTTAAATATGAAGCATTAAAAGTCAAAGGCACTGCTGCACCTTGAGTTAGTATAAAATATATTTAAAAATGCATACAGTTCAAATTTTTGCCGTGCATAGGCCATAAGCGAGTGGTATGCTGGGTCACTTCTGACACTGAAAAATGAATCCAGTTAGAGAACCTCCCAAAGGCTGTTGATGTTTGCTATAATAAATAGCACACACTTTAAGTCAAACTTTTTCATTCTGTATTCAAAGGTAATGGATTTTTCGTAACCATAGTAACCTTGGTGTATTTCTGGATAAATACATGAGGTATATACATTCTAGTTTTATTTTTGAATATAAACTACCACATTATGTATTACTAATAATATGAAAAATAGGATGTAGGTTAGTATAATGACAGCTTAAACTAGTATGCATTTTTCTTCTGCAAAAAATAAATATTTATCAAAAGTATAGGTTCAATTAATTTTTCCCCCAGTTTTGTGGTATTGTGGTGGTGCCATTTATCTTTTTTTGCAAGCTCTCCATTAATCTCTTATTTCTGTCCCATAACAGATTTTTAAGAATTTTGAGGTAAAAACAACTGTGCTTTAAAGCTTGTGATTAAAAACATTATTGAAAGATTGAAGAGCCTAGACTAACAGCACTAGCAGAGCTATCGTGGGCCACGAAATTATGTGCATTCAGCAAGGCCATGAATAGGCAGGTGAAGGTAACCCTAGGTGAGACTACTCTGCGTGCAGGATTGTTTCAAAGTTCAGGTGAGGGATCTCCTGACTGATGATGACTATCCAAACTGTAGCCAACCAGATCATTCTCATTTTAAAGACACAACCTACCAGAAAGTGGCATTCCTTAAGAAGCTGGTGAGGTATTTTTAGGGGAGTTTGCCAAGTCTTTAGAAAGAATAGCAAGGTTATGGCATTCAGAAGAGACACATCCAGCAGAACAAGCAGGCTGATGAGAATCATTCTACCTGGTGAGAGAAAAATGGCGCCTCAGAACAGTCCCACTTTCTACATAAATTGTTTTCAGTTAACCCCAAACTAAGCCACTGTTGTTGGTAATTCCTGAAGTTCAAAGAAAGAATGGCGAGTGAAAACTCTGTAAGAAAAATGCAAACACACACATCAACAAGCTGTTCTGCATGTACCGGTTTACATGTTTCATCCAACTAATCCGTGTCCATCTTAGACTGACTGAGTTCTAGAACCACAGCTGACATCTTCCCAGTGTTTGTCCTTGAAGATCTGTGTTTCTACCCAAAGTCCAAGGCAGAAATACAGTGACAACAGCAGTGTAAGAAGTGGTGTGTGTGTGTGTGTGTGTGTGTGTGTGTGAGAGAGAGAGAGAGACAGACAGACAGACAAACAGACAGAGAAAGAGAAGAGACAGAGAAAGGAATGGAGGGCCAAAAGGGAACGATAGATAGGAAACAGGACTGAGAACAGGGCAAAGAAAGAGGAAAAATAGGTGAAATTTTGGTGAATTAAAATAAGCAATAAGTATTTATATCTTTGACCACACTACAAGTGCTAAAACTTTTTTAGTTTTATTTGTCAAGGTCAAAAAGAACCATGTATAAATAGCAAGATAGAAATGCTCATCTTAAACCTTCCAAACACTTAAGTCTTACGATAGGAAATTTATTGAAGAAGAAACTATATTGCTTATGGCACAATAAAAAGCATTTAAAGGTTAGATACTTTAAACCAAGCATTATGAGGAACCTTATCAACACTCTACAAATTTAAGCTAAATTATATTCATTCACGCTGATGGTTTTGAATAGTTCCTTTGTAACAAAATAAAATTTCACTTTACTAAACTACATGTGCTCTTTAAATTTGCACTTTTGCATACCACAAGACAGGGAATGGAAAACATTTCCCTTACATAATATTACCAAGGGGATTTCTATTAAAATGCTTGTGCCTTAAACCATAAGCCAAAGTATTAATAAGGTAGAGTATGTGAAGGTTTTCAGGCAAGAAAATGATTTCCTTCGTGAGTCACCATGTTCCCTTTTCATGTAATAAGCATAGGGCATTTAATCATAAAATGTCTAAGAAACCTTGAGGAAACGAGGAAACAGTTTTAACCAATGAGAACCTGGAATCTCCAGAGACCAAGTTACTAAGTGACTGACTCAGTGACCAAAGACTCTAAAATATGTAAATGTTACACCAAAAAATATTTAAAGGTGAGGTAACTGCTAAAGGCTTAGGTAGATACCTTGGCCTGATGCACGGTGGATACCGTACTCTTACGAGTCACACCGGTTTAGTAGCAAAGGGTCAAAAGATATAATCTGTGCAGAATTCTGTCCGTGGTGCTGAACTGCAAACAATGCCACCCAAGTGTCCTTCCTTTTTAATACTCCTTCACGATGCACCAGTGAAATATATCACATTGTAAGACCTGTGCCCAGATACAATTGCCGATCTGATAACTGAGGACTGTCGGAATGCCACATGCTGGGAAAGCACCCTTCTGTGTGAAAAGCACTGGGTTTAAATGCCAAAAAAGGTAATAGCATGTTTCCTAAGAGTCGCTTATAATTTTAATATTTTAAACTCTTACCTTTTAATTCCATACAAAAAAGTGAATACATCTAAGGATACAGCTTGATGAATATTTACAAGTCCATGTGTCTATGCCAACACCATTCAGATCAAGCAGCAGCATTATCAGCATCCTTGAAGCCCCAGTCTATACTTTGGGTCTTCAAGGCTAACAGCAGATTGTATATGCACTTCTGGAGTTGAACAGTATGTGTCTTTTCCATGGAATTTTTGGAGAATACAGAAGACATAGTGACTCAGAGGAATAGTATATTGCCTGAACCCCGTAATCCCACTTGGCAGCTGAGAGCATCACTTCCTAAATCCTTACCTTCTAGAGAGCCATTGGAGATATATGAAGGTTCATCTACCTGTTTTCCATGTCCTTTCTGGAAAATAACTATAGAAATATTTCATCTGTATGATTAGGATTCAGCAACTAAATCACTGCCCCAGCATATAAGCAAAATTCTACACTGTGATAAAAGCCCAACAGTGAGAGAGCGTATGGCCAGATAGTGTATGGTGCTGTAGATGAATGCATAATGCAGAAGCTTGTTAAACTCCAAGGTTTTAACAAACAGAATGCAGTTTATTTCTGTATTGGTAAAGTGTGTGTATACATACATACACATGATAAATACATACACATATACAGAGGTGTGAATACACACATATTTATATATGCTGCGATATACAGCATAATGATCAGAGCAGTTATCTCCAAATAATGGGATTCTAGTACTATTTTTCATTTTTTAAATCTCTGAAGATTAACATTAGAAATTGAATTTTTTGTGGGGGTATTTTCCACATATGTAATGTGTGTGATAAAATTAGTATAAATGAAGGACATGTTGGGAATCTGATTAAACTTACTTGTTAATACCAACCTTCTAGCCTTCTGTAGTCTTTACCCTGACATTTGACTGGTTGGTCACTCTACTCATTCCCTTTAGACCATGTGACCTATGGTCTCCTTACCCCTAGAAAAATCCATACTGTCCAAGTAGGAGATGGCCAACTTCAGCTCCTGCATCTTCTGCCATTCACCAACTTCCCATATCACTTTCTACTCATTTGGTATTTGAATACGAATTTGCTTTTTGCAAAGTAGGTAAGTCTTACAGCACAGTTAGAATGCAGGGAGTGTGCAGTTCCTGGGCCATTACTCCTCTGTTACTCCTTGTAGCTATCGTGTAGGAGTAAGGACCCAGCCACCCTCTCACAAATTTTAAAGAATTGAGTTAAAGTGAATTAAATTGAAAAAAACTGTGGAGAATCAGCAAATTAATATTTTAGAGTAAATAACAAATACTGATACATAATTCAGATGTAATTAATATGCTAAACTTAGCAAACAGTTTTAATGAAGTAGGCTGTTCTTGTAGCTTCCTACAAATTTTCATTTAATCACCCAACATGTAGCAAAAAACATTTTTGAATCACTTGTGTTTGTTTGCTGGGGCTTCCATAACAGCATCACAGACTAGGTGGCTTCAATGGTGGGAATTTATCATCTACAGTTCTGAAGGCTAAGCCATCCCAGATCAAGCTGTCCACAATGCTCCTTCCTCTGAGGGCTGTGAGGGAGACTTCATGCCTCTCCCTTGGCTTCTGGGGATTTTCTAGAAAGCTTTGGGGCTCATTGGCTTGTAGATAATCACCCCAGTTCCTGCCTTAAGTCACTATCTTCATGTGGTGTCCTGTGTGCTGTGGGGGTTCATTCTCCCTATCTGTAAGCACACCACCTACAGTGTGTGGGGTCCCACCATAATTACTTCATCTGAGTGAACTACGACTGCAAGGGCTATTTCCAAATAAGGTTGGTCAGGGTCAGGGTTTGGAACTGAAATGCCCCCTGTAAGTCTCACATTCAGAGGTGGAGCTTTTGGAAGGTGACTGGATCACGGGACTGCTATACTTATCGTGAACTCTTGACCTAGACAGATGTCCCCAGTCTGCCCTCACCCCCCCGTCTCTGTCTCTGTCTCTGTCTCTGTCTCTCTCTGCCTTTCCACCTTGCTATTTCTGGTCAGAGCCAGTCAACCACTGCGAGTCAAAATAAACCTCTATTCTTTGAACTGTGGGTATTTTGACCCAGGGCCTGAAAAATCTGACTAATACAGTCATATTCTGAAATATAAAAAGTTATGATTTCAAAATGTGAATTGTAGGGAGACACAATTCAATCTATAACTATATTCTATGTATGGCTTATATTTGGTGCTGTGACTAATAATATTTTAAAACTTCCTTCAAATATCTAAGAACATTTAGTGAAGGTTCAAAATCAGCCTGAGATTAGTACTGAAATTGAGAAGACAGAGATACTTCTGTCAGTCGTGGTTCATTCAATGAGTACTTTTGGTTGCTTGCAGTGAAGAAACTCTATATTTTTCTAAGCATGGTAGATCAAATGGAGAACAGAGAGTCAAGGTCTTGTGTTCATGGAGACTTTGACTGAGTGGAAAATGGCTTGAGAAGGATTCATACTCTGTGATATTGGGAAGTCAAGGGTAGTACCAGCATCCTCTGCTTCACTCCCATCGTACACCATTCCAGAGAGCTGCTTTGTGTTTATCTTTAATATTCACCACCTTCTAAGGCCCATGCCTTCTGGGGGCAGTGATGGGAAGTTCCTCTCTCAGTTTTTCTCATTTTAAGCAACATCTATTCCTGTTCTCTGACTCAGCGAAGAGTTGAATATCCATATTTTCCCATCTTCCTCTACTACAGGTTCTGGCAATAACCTGTGGTTTCAGGTTTCATGTGCACAATTCAGAGGACAGCTCTCTGTCTTGGACCTTTCATACCCTCACCTACATGGAACTGAACTACACTTTTAATTCACTTGCTCTTGTTTCAGTATCTAAGACCTCTTCCTCATTTGTAAATGCCCCATCTCTAACAGCTCCAGGGATAAAAATTCTCTGTATCTAAAACCATTCAGTTCAAAATCTTGTTACCTGAAAGCTATTACCCAATGGTTTACCTCTTCTACCTGTCACTTGTGCCTCAAGTGTTATGTTTTTCTTTGAAAATGTCAGTCTTTATCCCTCTACATCTCCCCATCTATTTGATCCTGCCTTTCTATATGCAGCAGCAAGGTACAGAACTTCAAGTGTTTTATTATCATTGTCTCAACTCCCTTGTACTGTTGCTCTTACGGTATGTTCAAGTGAAAACCCGTCAAGTGGACAACAAGTGTGTTTCTCATGCCTGAGTCCAGAGTCCCCAAATCTACAGAAGTAAATCCAATAAGCCCGCATCTGGTGGCCTTCTAGTGTCTAATGTCCTCTCATCCTCACAGTCCTTGGGTGCTGGCTCTGAATTTTTCTGTGGCCTGCGTTGTCTCCCATGCACCATGACTGCATCCTGACTGTATCTGCAGTCACTGTGCACAGTTCCTCACACCAACCTTGTGAGTCTTAACAGATGACTTTACTGAGAACATCAACTGTGGCACAGTGGTGGGGTCCCTCAACTTACTCTCATGAATACTGAGAGCTTCTGCATTCAGAGTTAGGGCCTCTGTTCTTTCCTTGGGGAGCAAATCAGGGCCCATTTCTTTGCAAGACCAAGCCCTGGGAATTCCGTGTTCTCCTACGCTGGTGAAGCCCTCGCTCCGGTCCTCGTCTCTTATCTTAGCTTCTTCCTCCAGCGTTTGGAAGGCTGAGAACTCATCCATGTGGTTGGGGAGTGGAGACAAGCAGAAAGAGATTTCACCTTTTCTGAATCTCACCTCCAAGTCAGCCTGTTTTTCCCATCTTCACCGTCATGTTCCTCACTTCCACTGGTTCACTTTCTTTGCTACCTCACAGAAACAATGTCAGTTTCCTAGTGTTGCTAAAATGCAATATCTAAAACTAGTGTCTTCATTGCTTTGCTCATTGCTGAGGCAAGATACTCGACACCCAGAGTTAAAGGAGGAAAGGTTTATTTCAGCTGACAGTTTGTAGAGGTTTCAATTCATAGTTGACTGGTTCCAAGGCAGGGTGTCATGGCAGCAGGCAAGTGAAGAGAGACTAGCAGGGACCCCCTTCCTGTCCTTTATGTCTTATCCAAGCCACCTACCCTTACACAGGGTAGCATTCATACGCTTAATCCCAGTGTCTTACCATGAATCAACCCTAGAATCACATTCTTGATCCTAGAACAGATCTATGCCAAACACATGGTCCATTGCAGAACAAAAACATTGGAGGGAAATTTCCCAAAATAAAATTCATAAGTTTTAGGTAATATTTTAGTGTATGTTGATATAATCATTCTACTTTGTTGTTGTTAATCTCTTGCTATGTCTAATTTTTAAATTAAGCTTTATGATGAATGTGTACAAGGAGATACATAGTTTGTGTAGGAGTTGACATTACCCATGGATTTCAGACCCCATGGGAGTCTTAGAGCGCCCTCTCTGTGGATAAAGTAAGCCACTGTATTTGTGCCTGAAGAGCTACTGACCAGTTGGACCCCGCGGGAGCACCCTCTTTTTCCTGGAGAGGACAATCCTGTGCAGGAATCCTACCCAAGTCCCCAGTTCCAGCCTCACTCCAAAGGATGAAGGTCAGTGAGATTCAGTCTTGGGATTCTCCCTCCTGCTGGTTCCCAGGGAGAATCCCTCAAGCCTGGCTCTGACTGTGCAGCATCACCAAGTCTTGGCTTCCTGACAGAAGGGTAGTGACAGCAAGTACTTCAGGGATTTAGTGTGAGAACACAATGCAATAATATATACAAAAGTGGCCAGCCTCGTGTTTTAGGTATTTTTTGAATATTGTAAATAGTCACTAAGCACATGCTATTCCACGTACATATAGTAAATGACTATTATAATATTCCTAATGCAAGAGGAACTTTTTAGAAATAATAAAGCTACTGCTATATATTGCACATATTTTAATACAAATAGTCCTCTTTAGACATATGTGGAAACTACATATGCAATTTAATATGGAAAGGATCTGTTGTGCATCTAGGTGCCATAGAGGTTAGATGTTCCATGAATGACCGAGAAAGAATATTTCTCCCTCAAATCATTCCTACTTCACCTACTCAGACACAGGTGCCTAAAACCAAATGGAGTGCTTTCCATCCTGCGCTAAGGTTTTTACCAGAAATGTGAATAAAAAAGAGACGTATGAGCCAGGGAGGTGTGAAATTTTGTGGTGCTTGGTTTCAGAACTGAAGAGCGGGCCACCTCAGGACATGGTAGAAGAATTAGCAGGCCAAGTGTCAAGCAGGTCATAAAAGGGAAGTCAAAGTTCAGTGAGGCTGAGCGTCCTGAGTAAGGGGCCCGTAGTGAGGTGTGAGGAAGAAGTTGGATAATCAGAGGCCCTAAGATACCTCGGCGAGACATCTGAGCATTGCTCCAGACAATGGGAAACCACGAAAGGATTTTTTTTTTTATTTTTTTATTTCCACAAAAGGATTTTTGCAGATGCAATACCAGGAGCTAAGCAATATTTCAGGAATAAATAGTTGAGACATAAAATTATTCCCAAATAGTCAGTAGCTCCATGTTTGTGCAACAGGCAAAGGGACAAGTGGACTAGAACTTTAAATGCAGACACTAATTGGATTTAACAGTACAGATGGCAGGGGATGAGGAGGAGAGGAGAGAAAAGCATTATGTTTATTTGTTAACAGCTCTATTGTATTATATTTCTGTGCATTAGTCAGTGTAAAATAAAATCTGCTTATTTCAAATCCTTTTAAATAGTGTTTAAATATTTCCTGATAACACAATCTGCTAAAGTCTTTACCCTTGATGCAGATTTCCATTAACCTTGTTGCAGATTCTAAGCCTAAAACTGTATATTTTTAGGGGCTTCAATTACAGAGAAAAGCCCAGTGACATCATTATAAAGCCACATCTGGATAAGCTTAGAGTCTTTGTCTTCTATCCGATTTAGGAAATTCAGTGAACTACAGAATACCACTATTAACAGATCCTGCATTTCAGATGATTAGGGTACCCTTTCTCTAACAATCCAGGCAGAGACAAATTAAAGCCCTGGGGCTAGAAAGGATATAGAAAAATGCTCAGGGTGCAGGTACCAGGGACTTTTTCTGGGAGTTTAGCTTGCTTGGATATACAAGAACAAAGGGCAAAAATTAAATCAAAACAGTTCTTTCCTAATGTCAGCTGTCAATAGTTTTCATTGTCTTGAGAGATTCTACATGAATTCTTTGGTTCTGCATAGGACAAAATTTTCAATATTTTATAAATTTTACTGAAAATAATCTTTTGATACTGTAGATTAAAAATTAATGCTGAGGGGCCGGGGAGTTAGCTCAGTGGTTCCGGCGCCTGTCTCGCAAGCGCAAGGACCCGGGTTCGATTCTCTGGTAACCACATAACAATACTGGGCGTGGAGACTCATGCCCAGCAGCAACCAGTACCACATACCACAGTGCCGGATGTGGTGGCTCACGCCTGTAATCCCAGCACTCGGGAGGCAGAGGCAGGAGGATTGTGATGTGAGTTTGAAGCTGAGCTCAGGGCCAGCCTGAACCACAAAGCGAGACCCTGTCTCCAAAAACCTAAAAAAAAAAAAAAAAAAAATTAATGCTGAGAAAAATTTAGATTTCTTCTTTTAGTCAAGTTAATGGTGAAACTTATAAGAAACTTTTTTTTTTTTTTT
>PVIR01000118.1:97500-143873 GCA_004026965.1 Petromus typicus | reverse complement strand
GATTACAGGCGTGAGCCACCACATCCGGCACTGTGGTATGTGGTACTGGTTGCTGCTGGGCATGAGTCTCCATGCCTAGTATTGTATGTGGTCACCGGGGATCAAACCTGGGCCCTTGCGCTTGCAAGACAAGTGCCAGAATCACTGAGCTAAATCCCCGGCCCTAGAAAACATTTTTAATTGATTCCACTACTTGATTACTATCTTAAATTAAAAATATCTTTTACAATATCAACTTTGCTCGTGGCGAAGTTTGAATGCTCCAAAAGTAGTGATTGTTACTCCGTCCTACTTTGACGTAGTGAATGTATTTACTTATTTCTTGGTCTCAAGCCTGCCTGCCCTCTCCTTTGTGAGGGGGAGGAATTCCACTGCCTCTCCTGTGGCTCCCTTAGTAATGGTGTCATGAGCAGCTCTGAGTTCGTACCCGTTGCCTGGAGAACAGCTTGATGGCTTCAGACTGAAAATGTGTCATTAGGAGATACCCTGACTGGCCTCCTGTGGATCATATGACCAACTTCAGCTTCAAAGTGCACAGTCTGGTCACTAAGAGGAGAAAGAAGTGACCTTGAGAAAATTATACTGACAGCTCACCACTATAAGTGTTGATGCTTACAATCTTAAAACCTGGCTACTTTGTTAAATTTGCAAATAATAGAATTCTGCCAGTAAAGCGCAGCCTTCTTACCCTTTTTATATACTTATTGAGAACAAATGGGGTTGGTGAGTATGTTTCCTTTGATATCTTATAAATTTGTGTTCATCTTTTTAAGAATTTCTCGTTTTACTTCTTTTTCTTAAAATTGAGTCTTATTGATTTATTTTGTATTATCTTTGAAAAACTTTTGGTATGTGGCTTCTTTCCTAAAATAATAAGTCAATTTTTAGATTATTCTTCTAATTCCTTCATACTTCAGGAGGGCTATTTCTTTCTTCTGATTTTTATCTTTAGCATCAAGACATCATCACAAAACCTTCCTTAATTACCAGTGCACTCTCGCAGGTACCTGCTTTGTTCCTAAGTCTAAATAGATCACATAGAGTCTTTGTCTTCTATCCGATTTAGGAAATTCAATGAACTACAGAATACCACTGTTAACAGATCCTGTATTTCAGGTTGCATACTATATCTCATTATTTATGCAATACAACTATAAATTGTTTCCACCATAATGTCTTCCTTAGAATAACTTAGGATTTTTTTTCTTATCCCTAAGAATAAATATTTCTTCATATTTTCTCTGATAATTTATAATTTTGAAATATTTTAAATGCATCACTTCTCTTCATCTTTAAATTATACAGTGATATATAAAAGTATAGAAAGTATTCCCATTTTGTTGAAGAAGAATCAAGACTGTAAAAAATCTTAATGGATTTGCTTGAAATAATACAGCTAGTTAATGGCATAGTTAGGACCAGAATCCTAGAACGCTGATGAAATTCTGACTGTCAAACCACAAATTCCAACTAGATACTTAAAGTATAAAAATGACAGAAAGTTCCATTAAATTATCAGTAATATTCAGTAGTGTCAAAATATTAATACAACACTGATAAATTCTTCACATTATCAATGCATTCTTAAAGACAACATGTCAATTAATATGTCTCTTATTCAAATGTTGGTGACACTTTTCAGAATTTAAAGCAAATCTATTGACTTTAAATGTGAACTATTTGAGAATATGCACTCATAAATGGGACAGACTGGAAAATACAGATGTGCAGGGTGACACATTAGCTGGAAAAGAGACAGTGATACAATGTCGGCTGGAATTGTTATGGCTCTGTTGCTGCGTGATTTCGTATCATCCATGTTGCAATCACTTATTAACTGGTGCACAGAAATGATAGGTATTAATTACCTGGTGCTCAGATGGCAAGATACCACAGGCTGGGGCTTAAACAACAGCAGTTCGTCTCCCAGCTCTGCAAACCAGAAGTCCAAGCCCACAGTGATGTCAGGTTTGGTTTCCTTTGAGGCCCTGTCCTTGATTGGCAGACTGCTGCTTTTCTCAGCATCGTTCATGCTCTTTCCGCGGTGAGTTTGAGCATCTGGGTTTCTTTCTCTTCTATGGACACAGGTAAAAATGGAATAAGACTCATCTTCTGGACCTCGTGTTAGTGTAACTCAGTCTAAATTTCTAACCTCCCAGTGCCATTATATTCTGAAGTATTGGGAGTTAGGGTTTGTGTGCATGAATTTGGGGGGCACAGATTCAACATGTAATTTTGGGTGTACTCCAGAATGACTGGGCACCAGTCCTTACCCTGTCACTGTTTTGAGCATTTTAGGAAAAAAAGCCTAAAGAATATTATTATAAGAAAACATTTTGTTCCTAAGTCTAAATAGATTAAATATTCTATCTCATTACTTATGTATACAACTATAAATTGTGGACTATTGATTGAGGACTATTGATTTATGTTCCTTTCACACACCCAGGCTTTACTGACTATTAGAATGAGGTAGAACAATACAAAAGTTTTTGACTCAGGACTGGTTTGAGGCAGACAGACCAGCATGCCGGTCACTTCCTTCACTGTGTACCTCTCTCTACGTCACTTCCTGTGCGTGCTCTGCTGGAGTTGTGGGTTGACTGACTTAGTTGCTTTCCTCAGTGAATTCTAATTCATAAACGGTTGGAACTGTGCTTTTTGTGTTTATGTATATTGCAAGAGAATATGCTAGTCAACGTTATGGTATGGTCACAAATGCTGAAGATAATTGATAAAATTCAAAGGTGTAGTTTGGCTCGAAATGTTGGTTTTAGCTCGCAGTTATTGGCCTCATTGCTTTTGGGCTTGTGGTCACACAGCACATTGTGGTGGAGAGAATGTGGCCATTGAGGTCCCAGACAGATTTTGCCCAGTTGTTCGATCAGTTTTGGCCCCAGCTCTAGTCTTCTCTGCTTTGTTCCTTTGGTTTGGTATTTTCTCCCCTTTTCACTGGGTTACAAGGCCATAGACTATTGCAAAGCTCATACACACACACAATTTGTGCAAAACCACTGAGAGATGCCTTCTCCTAGCTGAAAATGACACATTTGATTATAATCAAGTAAAAACTTGGTCAAATTTTTAAAATGTCAAAGAAATTGTGTGCATAAATTTGATGTAATTCAACAAAAGTTAGTACTTCAGAATCTTTTTTTAAAAAATATATATATATTTTATATATCTAAGATGGGATCACACTATATTGCCAAGACTGTCCTAGAACTCCTGGGTTTGGTGAATGTTCTCTCTCAGTCTCCCAAGGAACCGCAACTTCGTATGGGGCCAGTACAAGTGGCAAATTGGTACATATTTCAAAAGCAAAGTGCCTGTTTCTTGATGGGTGGGGAAGAGTGTGAGCATTGGAGCATGACTCCAGGGGTAGACAAAGGCCCCCTGTCTCTTGTCCTAACTGGCTCACTCACTTGCATTCCTCCTTAGAACTAAGGAAAGAGACCTTGAGTAAAGAAAGGAATTTTAAGAAGTCTGTTTCATATACTTTTAAGGACTTTTGTGCACTGATGATACTATTCTGGCCTCTTTCTACTTTTCTCTCCTATGATGGAATTATATACAAACTCACAGCTCCTAGCAGTATATCAGCAGATATGGAAATATCTGATATTGATTTCATGTGGGAAGATTGGAATGTCTCTTTCTGTCACTTGTGTAGCTTATTATGTTCACAAATCAAGAGAATGCTAGCTGCATACATTCTGTTAAACTGGAAGTCTGGGTGTCGAAAAGACACCCAGATAGGTTTAAGAGATTTCCCTTCTGCTCAGTGATATCTATAAAGTTAAGCTTCATTTTAAACATATAAATCAAATAAGTAGTTTTCATAACGCTACATACCTTCAGTGTAAACTGAACTCCAGCTTTTGGATAGACATTTTTCAAATATAGCCTCCATGATGACTTGTTTTGTTGAAAACATTTGTAAAAATTAAAGTTTGGCTTTCTTATTTTTAGTTTCTTAAAAGATATGCTGAAAAAATTAAAATTAATCCACTATTAGTGACAGCATTTAAGAATGATGTTGGAGTAAAGAAATAATATCCAGAACAGGTGCTTTGAAAAGACTATTTAAAAAAGAACAATGCCAGAGTATAATTCAGAAAATAAAAATCTTATAAAACTACCACCATGAACGATCTAAAAAAAATTCATCCTAATGTTGGCAATGTGGAAGCTATATGTCAGATATCATTTATAGAAAGATGTTTGTGCTGGGACAAATGAATGGATACCTATCAATTTATTTTATCTCTTTTCCTGATGAACATACTAACATAAATAAAATGAACATAGATCTTATTAGTGATCTCATAATTTATTTTATATGAACTTTACTATGTTATGTGATTTTTAACAAACTCAAAAATGAAGATCTTGAAGCTTTACCTTGAATTTTGTTTCTGTGATGCTAATAGCCTCCTTTTAATTTGTTATTAATCAGTAAACTTCAGTTCTTTAAATTAGTTCTTTTGATAAGTAGTTCAGTCTCTTATACAGGACAGAAGATAATTTGTAATTCTACACAAGTATTCTTCTGAAAACATTTGCTGTTTTATCTTATAATTTGCTGAAGCAATGTAAAATAATTTGGAATCAGTGGTGTGCGTATGTGTGACAGAGCGGGGATTACTACTGTAGTGAAATTCTGTTATTTTTCTCTCTTCAAGGTCAATGACCGTGAATATCTTACTCTATTTTTTTTCTCATTCTTTATTTGGATTGTCTTGGTTTTCATCTGTTTTTAACAGTCTTGGAGGGAAAAACTAGGAAAATTTGTGTTCAGATTACATAAAAGTGAAAGTGTTTCTTCTTTTTACCACCTGTAGACTACCACTTCTTCTCCTTAATACACATTTCTAAAGACATGGTTTGTGTAAGAAACATACAGGGACTTTACACACTTGGTCAGAAGTATATTCAAGTGGATACAGACAGAGGGATAAACATAGATTTGTCTCAAAGTTTCACAGATCTCATTCATCTAAGCATAATGAGTTCTTTAAGTTTTTTTATTAGTACATGATTATAGTACAATAGTTATCATGGGGAGTTTGTTCGTGTACAGCACACATTTTAATTCTTTTTTGTGTCTTTGTGTTTCCCCACCCACCCCTTCCTGCTTCCTCCAACTCTTGTTTCCCTGCCCATTTGCAAAAACTGTATTTCCATTTTTACTATTCTCTTTTTTTAAAAAATAATCCTTTCCCCTTCCTCCCTTCTTTCTTCCTCCATCTCATTCTTCTTCCCATTTGAAGATCTCTCTATTTTCTATTACTTGTCTTTTATGTTGCTCTTTATGTATACTTTGGGGTTCTCATATAAGAGAAGCCATGTGATACTTCAGCTGTGAGTCTGATTTATTTCACTTACCCCTCTGGTCTCAAAGTGCATCCATTTCCCTATAAATGCCTGGAGTTGTTCCTTCTCTGTGGCAGAGGAGCATTTCACTGGTTCATTGCCCTCGGTCTGTAGGTGACCTCTCTCTACTGCAAAGTAATTGTCATGTCTTTCTGGGGGAGTCCAGAGGGTTTTCTCATTTGTACTTGGCATCAAGCCCAGTGCCAGTTGACCAAATGAGAGATGTGGCACCCATCACCTGGCCCTGCTCTGGATAAACACCCTCGTCTCAGCATCCCTACTGTTTCTCTCCTACTGTCCTCCCAGACACCACCTGTCCACCCCTGTTCTCCTGGTGGAACAACAGTCTAGCAAAGTCACCTGAGACCTCACTGGCCAGAAGAACACCAGGTCTGCTCTGCCAAGGAAGGCTGTTTAGGTCAGACACTGTCTTCCTCTGCCCTTGGGCGTGGCTCATGTCTGGTCTAGTGGCGAAGCCCAGGGAGGCTAGATTGAGAGTGATGGGGGAGAAGTGGGGCCTCCTTCATTGTACTTCTCTTTGTCTGTTGAGTCTCAGAGGAATAATGACTGCAGTTAAGTATTTTAAAGACTAAGAAAATAATTGTTTCTGTTTTTACTCTAAACACAAATCTGAGTAAAGAAACACGAGCATCTTCTTAGGGCAATCTCTGTCTTCCCAGATCCAAGGGATCATGTCTGGCTCCTTCACCCAAAATGAATTCCTCAAAATGCTTTTCCAAGCTTGAGATAAACAGCCGTCTTCTGGAGCACCGCCTGCATAATTCTGTGACACTCACACGCATCTGTGTTAACATTCCACCCAGATCTCTTCCTTCCTTCACCTCTGCTCCAGCCCTGAACCACTCCAGCCCAGCCCCGATGCCAAAGGTGCTGCTGTCCAGTTTTTGTGCAGATATGCTTTTGGTAATGTCCCTCTTTCAGGTACCAAAGAAACACTGAGAAAGACAAAGAAGGAGGAGGAAGAAGGGACAAAGACAGATCTCTCCTTGAGTAGGAAATTCCATTTTATGAGTTTATGTTAAGGAATTAATGAAGACTGTACCTTCTAATACAATAGGTCTATAATACGTGTCACGCAGAGTATGATGTTTAGCCATACAGTGAAAACAGGAAAGTCATTCATTCAAACTGCAAAGGTTTGAGAAGCCTTCCTCTAGGACTTGGCATTTGGTATGCATCTTCAGGGTGGCGTGAGAGTTTGCTAACAAAGAAATAAATCTTGCTGCTCGGAAGAGATGCAGTGGGTGTGGAGGGCAGGGACTCACTCTCTGCTTCCTCGCCCTGCACTGGGTTTGTTTTGAGTGAGGATGAAACCGATATTAAAGAATTGATTCCGGGTCTTCATGGAAAACCTTCTCAGGTGGCATTTCATGAAGGTGACGTACTCAGCAGTGCCCGAGAAGGTCGGGAGTCAGGGTTACAACTGTCGTCACAATGAGTCCCTGCCTGTTCCCTTCCCTGTAGAGATGCGAATCCCTTCATTCACGCTGTTCTTACTACAGCGGCCAGACACTGGCTCTTCTCTGGACGTCCCCTTGTTAACTTCTGCTGCTTGATAATCTGTCACACCGCTGTCCTGCCATGTGTCAGCTGACTCCTAAATTTCCTAAAGACTATCACTTGTGCAAATCTCCATCTGAAAGGAAACCCTTCGGCGTTCCTGAAACACTTAGTAACATAACGAATATTCTGGCAGTGACCCTGAAAAGTTCTGTCCATTTTCTCCTCTTTGGTTTGTGGATTGAAAGCATCAAGGCAGCAAAAAGCTGGTTGCTGGCTCCTGCCTTCTGTTTGTCTCCTGTTCAGGGTCACTTGAGGAAAGTGAGGACGTGTTGCCCTCATTATCACATGCTGGGAATGGTGGTTTCTATAGCCCTAACTGTTGGTTGCAACCCCAGCAGGCAAACACACACAACTCTTGGTTCCTGCTCCGATCCTGATGGTCCGGCTGATCCTTCCTTACTTCTTTCAGCTTTTTCACTGTATAGAAGGCTGCAGTTCTACTCAGCCCATGGGAGTGGCCCAAGTATTTAGGGTCAGGAAATGTCTGTAAAAAAGTGCATCGTTGTTCTTCATGAGTTTACAGAATCATAAACGGACAGAACCCATAGGAGGGAACGTCTCCGGAGGAGAATCGCCAGTGCTCCACAGCCAGTGAAAATGCTGAGCAGGACTTTGACGAGTACAAGAATTTGTTGAGTCTTGTGACGTAGTTTCACTAGGCTGTAAGTCAGAATCCTCATGGAGGCGAAGGGACTGCAGCTGTGAGGCTCATTTCGAAAACACCAGCCTGGTCTTGGTGAGCACCGTTGTTTACCTGGCCAAAGAAAAGCATGCTGCAAATCGAGGGTGCTGTGAAGAGCAGAAGGGCAGAGATGTGCAGACGAAGGGAAACACGTTTTTGTGAATCATAAGGTCACAATCCGATTGCCCTGGAATCAGACGGCCCAGCCAGCAGGTGCGGAGCGAGGGCTGGTGACAGACACCGCGGCGCAGCTGGACGTAGCCTGACGTCACCACGCACGCTGTCTCTGCCCGGCTCTTTGTGGCATCCGCCGGAAATACGGCCTGCTCTGTCTGCAGCCCGGGAAGGTTTTCACTTATTCCTTCCTGTCATTGGTTTTCCAGTTGGACTCAAATGGCAGAAGACATAGACAGCCAGTGACTAGAGTGATTCTGAAGCTGTAAACTTCTAGATGTTTGTGGGGAACCTGCGTGAAAAGAAGGAAAACCAAGAGGTGGGAAAGCTCATGTTTTCACTTTTGAAACATTAGGCGTTTACTAGAAACAGAGCCAGTTAATGAGGATGACATCAGAAAGAAGCCAGAACAATTGCTTTTGAATTTTTTAACAGGAGAAACTGATAAGATATAAATTCCTCAGTTTACACCAGGAGTTCAAAGAAAATCATTGCCTACTTATTGGTTCATTTTGTAAATTGAGATCAATGGAATTCTTTGAACAGAATGAAATCAATTGTAAAATAGCATATAATTCATGGCCAGTATTGTAAATTATAGTTTGCTAGACAGTAATCGGCGATGCCCTGGGATGCATTTCCCTGTAACACCTCTGAGGATAATGCCTGTGGATCCATTTCTAATGCGTATTACAGTGATCTGTTTTTCCCTGTCTACAACTCTCTGTATTTGATCTCAGATGTCATCAAGCAAATGGAAACAAGATGCTATTGCTAAGGGTTCTGACAAACAGGCCCCATGATGTTTCTGGGGCTCCCCCACCCTCATGGACTCCACTCAGATTTCAGTACATACTTGCAATTTTTGACTCCATTGGCCCATTGCACGGCCATTGACAGGCCTGATCACATCTGAGGAGACACATTACCGAATCAGCTGCTGGTGGACAGGAGGACAGTGCTGCCTTTGCTCTAAATTTCAAGATGGTAGCTTTGCTTATGGCTTCACTCCTAAAGGACATTAGTTCTGCTTCCTTGTAACCTTCCTTTTCTTCTTGTTTATTCTTTTTGGAAAGAAAAAGACAGCTCCCATTCTATTTGTTTCCTTTTCACCCAACTGCTTTTGTCTTCACCTGACGTCTTCCCCCCTTTTCTAGTTTTCCCTTCACTGCTTTTCTGTCATTAGGGGACATCTGAGGGAAAGCTGTGCCTCCAGTGTTAGCCTTAAGGTAATTGTCCAGATCATAAAAGTATACGGGGAGGGAGACCATGGCAATGATGAGATAAGTACGGCAACAAGACAGTCTTGCTGAGCAGTCCCAAGGGCCCTGTTCGCAGTGGAAAACCTATAGCTAAAGCTGGCTTTTGAGCGTGTCTGGCGGTGTCTCTCCGACACGTCTCATGAGAAGCATTGCACCCAGAGCGCGCTGACTTCTCCAGAATTAGGAATCAGCATCGCTCACACAGCAGAGGATGTGAGAACCAAACAGGAACCCCAAGGACATGGAGAGTATGACTTTGTGAGGTGTGACCAAAGGCCACAGGGAGGAACATGTATGTCTCACAAATATGCTGGAGTTGGGAGGAGGACCCAGAGACCAGACTTGCTACCGTTTTGGTGGGAAATCAGTGCTTCCTTTGATGTGACTGGTATCAGAGGAAGGAAGTAACCAGCAGGAGGCTGCAGAGTGTAGACCTTAGATGAGATTTGGAAATAGTTCCAAAGATGATCAAGCAATGCTTATGACTACACTGAATGTTGAATCGGTGAAGTTGAGGTAAAAGGCATGGTGTTTGAGGGAGTTACAGTGAAGCTGGACTTGGAAGTCCTGATGCACCCTTACTAAGGATGTTGGGGTTGCCAAAATGGGCTTGTGATGGAAAAGAAAGTGGAGCCGATGTGGGGGCCATTGAGAAAAACACGCAAGAGGCAGCTGAGCTGCCTGAGTCTGTGTATTTAGTGGGTCAGGCGTATTCTCTGCTGGTGAGTTACATGTAGGTTTTGGTAAATTGCTTTTCCAACTTGTTACATGTATATATCATAGAAAAATATGTGTAACCCCTTAAACCCTTAATCATCTCTGCCTTCATTATAAGATGCTGTTACCATTTTGGTCTGTTTCTGCCTTTTGCTCTGCTGTGAAACACTGGTGCTTCCCAGTCATGTCTCGGGGTTCAGATAGGCACAGTTTTGCCGTTTTTAATGGACACTCGTCTTTTTCCATTGTTCTGACATTTGGGTTCATTAGATTTTTGGATATTATGAGACACCATTATATTTCTGAGGGGTAAAATGCAATTTGAATGAGGGCCATTGGGTCAGACTCTGGTCTGACCCATTCATCTTTCTAACATACAACTGTTCTAATCCGTCATGTCATGAAGCTTGGAGACAGTATCTCTTCATACTCCAAGAGTTTTTGCTCTTCTGGGAGGGATATAAAAAAGAGAAAGAAATGAGAAGACACTTTCTCATGAGTTCTGATAATGACAGTAAGGGGTTAAGAGGACTATCCCAGAGTTCTAGTACCTGGGGATGAAGGAGGCCAGGGAAGATCACTCAGAGAACGGTCCACCGTCTGTCCCTTCTCTGTCCAACTCTTCCCTCAGGGGCGAGACTCAATTCTCTCACAGACAAACCTCTAGCCCCTCTCTCATTTCTTCATCTATCACCAATGTTTTCTTCCTATTTGGTCATTCCCATCAGCATGCACCAATATACATTTCTCTCTTTTAAATGTCTTTTCCAATCACCGTGCTATTCCTAAACCCCCTGGCCAGTGGTGTGAATCCACATTTTATTTGACCTGTAATCTTTATGGAGTTTGCTGCCTTTGATTCCTGGACCCTGCGGTCTCACTGATTTCCTCGTAGCTAAGCCATTTCCTCTTTGTCTCCTGGGTTGTTTTTTGCTGTCCTCACTGGCGGTTGTCCCGGGGCTCCGGTTCTTGCGCCTCTTCTCTCACTATACCCACTTGCTTGCGTGCTCATGTGCCGTGAGCACTGGCTGTAGGATGATGTTCTCCAGATTGTCTCTTACACCAGCTCTTCCTGTGTCCTGAACTTGTGCTCCAGAGGCCTACTTGACAGTTTCTATGGAGCTGTCTAACAAACCCCTTATGAACTCCTTATTTTCCTTTCTCTGTTCTTCCTCAACAAAATTACAGATATTTCATACTTGTATTGCTCCAGCTGAGTCCAGAGACAGCTCCGGCTTCTCCCTCCTGCCGAGCTCTACTCCATGTTCATCTGCTGCTCTTTGCACACAATGACTCATGGTTTCCTCACTGTTTCATCTGGGTCCATTGCTGTCAGGATTTGTAACTCCCTGAGATTTGGGGAATGTGGGTCTGAATTCAGGCACCCTGAGTTGATCTCACTCAGGCAGACATGGAGCAGCTGTGCCTATCATCTCTCCGCGGTCCCTGCCCATGCCACTGCGTGGCCACCAACTTCAAAGCATCTTTGCAGGGTCCCTTCTGGTCACAGAGACTGAGGATGCCCACCTCATCTTGGCACCATCGGACACCTACAGGGCAGAAATGGTGAAGATAGCCATGATTTAATGGAAAGTACCAGGAGTTCCATCTTGTGACTGCTTTCCATTCCAAGATGATTATATTTACTGTAAACTCACTGTTTTCCTTTTTTCTGATGACCTACATGTTGGGCCAATTGATTGTGCTATCCGTGAAAATCAAAGCCTTCTTTTTCTAGTTTGCTTTTGCGATCAGTGCAATGCCAAATCTATGTGACTGAATTAGGTTGCAGTTCATTAATCTTTTAAACATGAAATTGTCATGGTTCAAGATTAATGAGATTTAAGAATATGTGTTACTTAAATTCTAACATACTTCAAAAAACCCCATAAAATACCAATTATTTTTACTAGCAAAATATGTATGATATTTAAACCTTGGTAAACCTGACGGAACTTTGGTTACATTACTTAGCATTTTTGTAAATGACAGATTCAGAGTATTCCAGAAAAGAATTAGGGAATTACAGATTAATTTATTCTAGTGCAGGAGAAAAAATATCTGTTGCACAGGGTGGTGGTATAAAGTACTGAGAAGTTCAGAGAAGAAGTGGTTATGTCAGGGAAGGGCGCTACCCACTGTGAGCCCAGCTGTGTCAAGAGCATCTCATTCACGAGTTCTTCATTCATTCACTCAAACATGTTTTCAGAACTTACACTGTGTAGGCATTGTGCGGGACTCTGAAGTTGTCAGATGAAGTTAGCGCCGTCCCTGCTCTGAAGGTGCTCGGTCCACTGGATCAGACAGTCGGGTTAATAAGTGATGCTGACATCCTGTTCTGCGTGTCACCCTAAGGTTGTGTGCACAGTTCCGTGGACACAGGGATGGGACAATAGCTCCACCTTACAACAGGGTGTCAGCAGAGAGCATTCGAGACAGCTTAAGAAAGCAAAAGGTATTTGTAGAGAACCTGAATAGTGTGAAGGTCAATAATAGTTGGTCAGGTGGACAGAAGAAAGGACTCTGGCAAACAGAATTATAAACACACAGTCCTCATTGCAGGCTTCATATTTACATTTCAAAGGCAACTCCTGTTATCTTCAAATATGCTTTAAAATAATTTAAATATCTCATTTATTTTTAACAGAGTCATTGAACTAAGACTAACTCTGAAAGTGATTTATGTGGTCATAGACATTCAACAAAACAGTCAATTTGGAAAAGCCAAACAAGAGTTTGATTGTCACTTGTCTATTTGGATATTACTATCGTATATTTAAGCATGAAACATCCTTAAAGTGCTTGATTCTAATGTATTTTATTGCTATTGATTTGGATAGCTATTGATTCTTGTTGCAAGCTTCATTCTAACAGTGCTCAGAGGTGGGGATGGAGAGGCTGGTGAGATCTCTGAGGTCTGGTGGTGAATAACTGCTCCTCTCTCCCCTCGCCCTAGACTTGAAAGTGTCCTCTTCTCACCAGTTTCTCCTCAGCGCGTGCACCCGCCGCGGGTGTGCGAACAGCTCCTGGGTCACACTGCATACGGCGCAGCTGCCCCCTGAACATGTAGCACCCCCCGTTCTGACTGTCCTGGGTTCTAGGACTATACGCGTACAGTAAGTAGAAATATCGCCTCTGTTCCACACTGCTTCATGTGGGACTCTCAAGGGGTTCGATCGGGAGAAGGGCTTGTGACATAAAATAATTTTATTGTGATTAAATGCATAAAAGTGATTAGATCAGTGGTTCGGGGAACCTTTGATTATCACCTGTCAACTTAATTTCTATCTTGTCTTTACACAATCAAGCTGAGCCCCGTATGGATCAGGTTTTGTACAAACTTCCATCAAGGGGAAACTGACCATGTACACATGTATTGCCTTCATTTATGTGGATGGTAGATACACATCTTTTGTTTTGAGCAAACAAGGACCTTCTTATTTCCTTACTCCCCTACAGCTGAAGTCACAAAGGAGCTTTCACACAGAAGCACGTTCAGGTACTTTCCGACAGAAGCGATTTCTGTGCATCTCCTAATAGATGAGGTGTAAGACATATCGTCGTAGTGGCTGCAGTCTGATGACCCCCACTCACAACTCAAGTGCGATTCCTTTACATTTATGTCTCTTGGTCTCCATTTTCTCCTCTGTTAAAGTTCAAACTGAACAAATTATGACATTTGCTCAAGCTGAAGAACATTAGATCCCTTTCCCTCTTTCCCATATAAACTCTAATTGTATGCTGAGTGTATTGCTTGCCCCAAAAGATTCAAAATTCCTCTCTTGGACTCATATTTCCTGTCCTTCTGCCGTGTGCCTTCTGCTTCCCTTACCTTCCATGGAGACCCTCCACTACCTTTGACCTTCCTTCCTTCAGCCTCCACACCCACTTCAGCCTTCAGGGTGGATCCTGTGGGTCAGGACGGTGTGGCCTCTCGTTCATGATGCCCGCCTGTGCCTGGCTCCAGCATCTCTGATATCTGTCCTTACTCATTAAGTCTGCATTAAAGTATTGCAGTTTCTTCTTTTCATGGCCAATTATATGATTCTTTTGACACTGTTGCTCCCAAATTTCGTTCAACAGCTTAAATTCAAAATCAATATTCACTCATACATTTTCTTCTGAGATCATTGTAATCTATTGTCATTATCGTCTATTTGAAATTATAAGTCACTCAAGGGGAGTGATGATGTCATATTTTCTATACGTCACCCAGAACAGGTGTTTGATAACCACTTAGACATTAGAGGTGAACGAGTCACTTCTGAGCTTTCAGTGTGTTTTTTCACAGTGGCACAAATCCAAGTTCTGGTGCGTCCTTCTAAAATGCTGCACATTTCACTTTTGACTTGAATGAATGATGATCATAATGTTGTATTTTCCCATTTGCAGGTGGAAACAACCAAGGAAACCAAATGGAGTTCTGGAACACTATGTATTATATGTTTCAAATGATGAATATGATTTTATGGTTTGGACAGTCATCTCTAATAGCAGTGAACTTCCCCAGGATCATGTGCTAGAGAACCTTACCCCTGGCACTGAATACTTCATCAAGCTGGCAGTAAGTTCACTAGAATTCTGCCATTTTTTAGCCCTCTCCGTTTGCCCTATCTTTTCTTCCTCCCTCACTTTGAAATACAAAACTAGATACTGAAAACCCCAGGTGTTGATATTGATACTGAAAAGTCTTTCATATCATATCCTAAATGTGAATTGTGTTGATCTAATATCTGCATTTTTCAATGTTACACTGTGTTAGAATAACCCTCTGTTCAGTAGATTCTTCCAAATCTAATTTAGGATTATCAGAAATTATTACTTCTATTATTTGTAGTGCATCATGAATATGTAAAGTTCTCCAAAATGCTGAGATTAATACATTTATTGAGCTTATTAATACATTAGTGAGCTTATGTTCATTGGAAAAACAGTGCATGACATGAAACTTCAGATTTTATATTTTTAAAAGAAGATTTAAATGACATCTAGATATCTTATTGTACTGTGGCTTATATTACAACTATCTCAGAAAAGTCACTTAATAAAATCTCAGAATTGACATGGTTTAGAGTTTTCTTCAGATAGATAGCATCATTTTTAAATGTAAAAATAGCACTTTTTTTTTTTTTACAAAGGTCCTTTAAAAGACCTTGATATGACTATGGAATTTACACTCAATAGTTCCTTTTGTTTTTTGATGAAATATAAGCTTTTTTAAGTTTAATAGCACATCTGAAAATAACTGAATATAAACATGAGATTGTCCCTATTTGTTTTAAGCACACTCTTCATTTTATAGCAATACCTATATAAGGATATTTGCTTTGATAAATGCCATAGAAAATATTCTGCTCTTGATTATGAATAAATTTACATTTATGTAGACACTGTGTATGCATTCATTTTACTTAACATGCTCTTGAATGCTCTAAATAGTATACCACGAGAAAATAAACTGCATTCAACTATTGCTGACTGTCTGACTTGACACCCCAGCGAAGGGCAATCAGGCATTGTTAGAAGTCGTGTTCAAGGCTGACACCGTGTGCCTGCGGGTGCCGCCACCAGCTCAGCCCACAGAAGAGCAGCTCAGGTGCCCCACAGTTGTCTCACTCAAGGAGTAAGAAGTGTAATAACTCAGTTTCCAAAAGCAAACTCAAAGCCCTCTGTTTTCATAATAGTAGTAGCATCAAAATCAAGAAACATTTCAATTATTTGCAAGGAACCAAAATTAAACCTAAAATCTTTGTGTTTCTGGATTTTACCAGATGGAAGCAAATGACATGAAAAAATTCTGTTGCCAAGGTGATTTTTAGGATAAACTGTGCAGTCAGTCAAAATCTAACTCAATATCCTATATCTTATAATTCTGATACCTTGAAAAATAAATACCACTAACTGGAATCTGCTCCCCTGAGCTTTATTTCAGGGTTTTCCACTGTATGACCTAAGGCAAATTCACTTAGGCACACGGAGTTTTACTTTCTTCAAGCCTAAAATTAGGACATCTAACTAAATGATTCTGAATGTCTTTCTGAGCTCTAAAATTCTCCAATGCTAGAAAGGTAACAACAGACAACATCCTATGGGGCCAAACAATATCTGTCAGCTGCTGAATAGTGTGGACACAGGATGTCATAAAGTAGAGAAGTCCTTGCCCTAAAACATACTTATTATTTTCAGTTTCACTAAATTTAAAATACCATCATGTATTTTCAGGAAGGCTTCAACTAAAAGATTTAAACAAAAAAAACTCTGTTAAGCAGTAAATTAAATGAACCGGAACATTTTAGGTTCATCCTGGTTAATTGAGGGATTATTGTATATTTCACAGTTTCAATATAATAACTAGCTTTCAAGGTCATTAGATTAGTAGAGGGAAATCAAGTTTTCAGCAAAATAGAGTTGCCTTTATTGGTGATCTTAGCGTGGTGGGTGAGTGCCGGAAAACAGGACACACAGAGAGCAGAGACTTTCAGCAGCCTCTGGAGAGGAGGAGGAGGAAATGAGAACCAGGATAGTTTATGAACGCTGGGCTGGGGGCAAAACTTTACTTCCTGTGGCTACACTGAATTTTTGTATTTGACTCTGGTTTATATTCTCCAAAAACACAAAGACAGTATGTGCAGGTTCAAGCACAGTGCTTGGTGGAAAATGGAAATTTAGTAAGCAGTGCTTACACGGATGAATGACTACTAAATATAATTATTTCATGAAGGATCTGAGATTCTTGATGTAATTAAATAATTTACTGGAAAACTTCAGAGTTAGACATTGTGCGGTTCCAAAGCAGGTGTTGTTACCACTGCAAGAAATACTATAATTTGTTGCTGGACTCACGAAAGAGTGTTTTAAAATGTGATAAAGTATGGTGGCTCCTACTTCAGATAGTAAGTTAGCAATTTTAAAAAGTGACTGTTGGGCTGGAGATTTAGCTCAGTGGTTCCATTGTTTGCCTCACAAGAGCATAGTCTGAAGTTCGATCCCCAGGATCATATAAAAATAAATTGACTATTAATACTGATAGATCTACAGGTAGGAGTTGTTTGATAACTTCAATATCGTGATTAGCCATTTGTCACTTGGCAGGAATGAGTTCAAATTTTTGGAAATAATGAGTTTAACTTTCAAAAAAGATTGATATGGATAGAGCCCTGTTTTTCTTTTTCTTCCTTGCTTAAAGTATGCTTTGTTTCCAACACTGTCAGGTTTCACTTAGCTGAAAACAAACGCTTGGATGAGAGAATGCTAGTTGCGGATCTTCCTAATATCCATCATTTTTAAATAACTGGCATATTTTTTTATTTATGTATTCCTTCATCCCTGAATTGAACTTTCTCTTTGTCAGATGTTTCCATTTAAAAGTGGCATTATGGCTTTGTGGATTTTATTCTGCCATGAGACAAAAGCTACAGGAAGTGGCTTGGAACAACTTCTCATGGCTCAAGGTTATCAGACCTTAGTGAAACTCACTATTTTATCGAGTTTTTCCAATGGCTATCCACTGCAGTGAACACAGTGGGCTCTTGCGCAAGCAAACCCCGCATGATTCCAGCTGGTTCGTCTCACAGAGACGGAGACAGTCGGCCAGGACAAGGGGAGGTAGCCCGGGAACCCACCCTCTAGGCAGTGCTTAAAGAATTCGCAGAAACAAAGCATAAGGCAAAGGGAGTTCCCAGGTAACTCTGTTACTGCAGCAGCTTCTTTATACATCATTTCATTTACAAGAAAGATTCTCATCTCCTCCTTAGACTCTTGAGAGGTCTCTTTGTCAAATTACTACTTTCCAGATCAGATGATAGGGTCCAAGAACAGCAGTCTTCCTGGAGAAGATGTTTTCATTCATCTTAGAAAATATCATACAATTCTCAAGACAAAGTAAATTTAAATTCACGTTCTGTTTAAAAAATAGAAAATTGTATGTCATGTAGGGTGCAATTTCTCTGGGGAGAGGTAGGCAGGGAAGGTGTTTAGGATGTGAAAAATTAAAATAGTGACAAGTAGCTTGTTAGAATTGAATTGCTTTTTGTTATCAGTTTAAGAACAAGATGATGCAACATTTTTCCTGATAACCTAGCTACCTCTGATGATGCGTTTTTTAGCCATACCTTCAGGTAAACTTTTATCACTTAATTTTTAGGCAGCAATTTCTTGTGCATGTTCCAAAACTCCGAGTCTGGGTAGGACACGTGGTCAGTGGATGCTTCTTTATTGCGTGTTCCATTCCCAGCAGCACCGTGTTTTCCCTGACACGTATGTGCACGTGCCATGGCTGAGAATCAGAGGGAGCACCGAGGTTAATCAGGACCCTGATCTTATCGCAATTTCATGCCCAAGTCACAATTTCAGCAGCCCGAAACTTGCTTAACCTGATGAGAAATTACTCTGGAGATGTGAATTACTGGTCTTGCCTTGGCACAGGAAATGAGTGTCATCTCCATATTTGTTTATAATAAATTGTTATTTATCCTTATAATTAGGATTTGCAACTATCCTTTGATGGTTGATAGGATCTGCAAACCCTGACTTGTGAACTCCATTTGTTCCTGAGGGCTGGTTTGTAACTCATATTGGTTGTAAGTCAATGGAGCTGAGATCCGGATGTTTCCTTGGGTATATCTATAGATTATAAGAAGTAGGTGAATCTTCTATTAACCTAATGTACCCAAGGTGTTTGTACGTCAGACAGGTTGTAACTTAAGGGTCCATTGTAGTCATAGCTAGGTAAAACATCGTAAGCTATCACATAAGGAAATCTTTAAAAATCAGCTGTTCTTCTTCTGCCTTTAAGGAAAACTATGTTGACTGCTTTAAGCATCAGAAAATCTTTCCTTAATATCTAACCGAAAAGTGGTAGACAGGCCAAAGAATTAAAACGGTGCTTACATTTTTTTATGTTGGTAGTATCTATCTTCTGTGAAATTGGACTAAATAACTGTCTACTTTTTATATCATCCCAAGGTCTTGCTTTATTTTCTTATTAATTGTGGTGAAATTCAATGCTTTGTGAAAATTTTTAAATGTCATTGTTTAAATTGCCATTGTAAACTGAAAAAATGTGGAATGTAAGTATAGTTTTAAACATCATTGTTATATAAAGATATAATTGGTAATATTTGTTACCAGGAATTGGCCAAAAAAAAAAAAAAAAAAGGCATCTCAGTGCCTGAGATGAAAAAAAAGGCATCTCAGTTCGTACATCTCAGTGTCCTGAAGAAATTCTTGTCCGATACATTTAAGAATTATTTGCACTGTATCATGAAAGTGTGCACAGAATTTCTGAATGTCTAACTTTCCCGTCGCTGTCAGGCAGGAGTGGTAGTTTATTAGCGAATGGGGCTTCTGGGACTATTTTGAATGTGTCTCCCGTGTTTTAACAAAGCCCTTCTCCTTGGCTCTGACGTAGAGCATTTGACCTTGTGAACCATTAAACACTCCTTCAACAGTGTTGAATACCCCAAATATTGTAAGAAATATTGTTTTGTTTCTCCTGGAATGGTACTGAAATATAAACATACTAGTCTCTGAGTAGCAAGTGGAAAGCACTTATAGCAACTATCTGTCTATCTGTCTCCTACCTAGAGATACCGATTGGGTCCTGATGCCTCAGTCTCTAGGACTTTTCTCACATGGTGTGTATATGCATGCACTCGGATGTGTGCACCTGTGTGTGTTGAGTTCACTCTGCAACTTTCACGTGCAGCTGCCTCCCACAGGGTGCGCACCCAGTCGGTGCCGTGAGGCCCGATCTTTAATCACACCTGCCTGGTTATTCCATTTCCTGAAGGTACCTGTCTCATGTCCTAGAAAGTGATCTCATTCAATGACAAACTTCAGCGTCAGGACAGATTTGTACTAAGGGTGGAGGCAACATTAGTTAAAAGTACCTAGGATTTTATTAGGGATTCTCTTTCTTCCACGGCCATCTAAACTTGGTGGAGTTGAAATGAGATGCTCTTTTCTGTCTGTGCCCGGTCTAGGCTTGCACCGGGGGTGGATGCACGGTGAGCGCGGCCGGCCGGGCCCTGACGGAGGAGGACATCCCGGAAGGTGTGGCCGCCCCCCAGACTCCCTCCTACTCACCGGGCTCCTTTAATGTCTCCTGGACGGAGCCGAAGTATCCGAATGGTAAGTGAACTCTTTTAGCCTCAAGTTAAAAAGATGATTAGCAAAGGTAAATTAATATTCTAAATGGCAGCTTATATGTGGTGCTTAATTTTTAATGATCATTTTAGCGCATAAAATACCTGAGATAGTATCATTGTCTGTAGTGGGAGAGATAGTGGCTTTTAGGTGAACACACAGTTTTGGTGGCTCAAAAGTGCTCCCTCTTGATAGTTCTTGTGTACTGCATCTTACTGTTCTCAGTGTTCCAGGAGAGGCGCCGGGGATAAACGAGGGTCCCCAAAGAACACGCTCCAGAGAAGGACATTGTATTTTCAAGGATTTCCAGTTTTTAACACTGTTAGTTCTTCCTGAGAGAAGCCAGGAGGTGGACAGTTCATGTACATATTGTATTGCACAATGCATTTGATTTAATAAGTTTATCTTAAAAGAGCCCAGTTGGAACTCTGTAATCTCTAACATTCTATTTATAAATATTTCAACATACAGCTTTTGAACAATGCATACATTAAACCACACACGCATTTATACTTATTTAACATATAAAGCAGATTGGGTATTTCTGTGTACTGTTCGTGTCCTTGTACAGTTTGAGAATTAAGCTAGCCAGCTGAAGTCACTAAAAACCTCATTTTAAAGAGTTTTAAAATAGGGGCAGAAGTTGCTTTATTTACTGATGGGAGCTGTCTCTAGGAGTCACAGTGTAGTGTCATTGTGTCCTGGGTCCTAAAGTTGTAAGATATCGTGTCTCGTTCCTCTATGAGACAAACATCAAGGATTAGTCCCCTAGGCATTGTCTAAAGTAACTCATTATTGAAAATTAAAATGAGCACTTTTAGAATGGCCAAAAAGAATGGAAGAAAAATTGCAGTTTTATTTGTTTGTCTTGTGTTTACTACAATATTAATTACTCCAACCATTTCATTTTAATTACATTTTTAGAAAATATGGGAAATATATTTGAGGTAACAGAGAGAGTTCCAATAATTAGAGTGATTATTTCTATTGAAGTTATTTCTGTACTATTATAAATTTTTAAATATAAATAACTGGATGTCTACTTGGTAGTATATGAAGCAGTCAAAGATCCCATCATACTTCCTTGCCACAAAGAGATCTACTGTGCGTGAGGCAGGGGAAATGCTGACGGTTTATTCTGATTGGCTGGTTGCTCATGGTGACGGGTGATTTCCATAATGAACATTTCCCTTCATTCAAAAGTTGCAACTCAAACTACAGCTGCAGGTCTTTGGTTGTTTAGGGAAACACCTTCACATTTCATAGATCTTTGCTTACTATACTTTGTGTGTTTGCAAAGCATTTTTAAACATATTCAATTAGCAAGAAAAATTAGAGAACTTTAAAATATTTGTATTAACAGTTGGATAGTATTGTAAAGTCTTTTATTTACTCTTAGAAGAGTTTTGGAGTTTTTATTTTAGGGCCATGTTTAGATTCTTAAAAGTAGTTTTCATTTTACGATTTTTCCACTCTTCTTTACCAGTTTCCCCAAATTTCCCAGTGTCTCATTGCTGTTGTGGGGCATCCGGGGAGGGGTCATCTGATTTGGGGAAATACTTATCCCTTTGTTCTCCAAGCTCTTGTGGTTTCCCCTAAACACCCGAGGCACAATGTTAAACTATGTTCAATATTCAGGTTTTTCCCCATTTATGACCCGACCTACACCTGCATCCCCTCACGACACACCTTTCTTAGCCACCTTGGAGTATTTATGGCTTAATAAAGGGTGGGAAGACAAGAGTGAGGGTCACAGGGACCTTGAATTAAAAAAATATTGTCTCTGACATAGGATAGTTGTGTTGCTCTGAGAGTCTGTTACAGTCTACCAACCCCGGGTTCTTCATTGTGGAACTGGGGTCCTTGCATTCTCCTCCGGTGCAGAAACCCCTCACTCTCCACACTCACCGTAGTGTCTCCATCCTGTGAAGTCGTTCTGCTCGGCTCTGAGCTTAGGTTCACTTCTGCACCTGCTGGTCTTGCTCACAGAGCCTGTTTCTGCACTTTCCGTATTGGCCTTTAAATTTCCCCGAGTACCCATCTGACATCCCTACACCTGATAAGGACCATAACTGCTCCTTTTTTCCCTTCACAGAGCCGAACCCAGTGTTATATTTTTGTTGGTGCCCACTGTTTAGTTCATTTCTTGTGAAAGTTGCCTTTGATCTATAGTCTATGTACTGTGAAGTCCTTGCTGTCTTACTGGGGGCTGATTTCCTCTACCACTGCCTAACCAGGGGCACTGTTAAGGCTACAGAAACCAAGATAAGAGACTTGTAATTTCAAGACATATGGGGGGGCCTGGAGGTTAGTGCCTCAGAGTGGGCAAAGAGAGACTGTCCCACTTTTTTTTTGAGACAGGGTCTCGCTTTGTAGTTCAGGCTGGCTCTAAACTCAGCCTCAACCTCACATCACAGCAATCCTCCTGCCTCTGCCTCCCCAGTGGTGGGATGACAGGTGTGAGCCACCACATCCGGCACTTTGATATGTGATACTGGTTGCTGCTGTACATACAATACTCCACGCCCAGTATTGTATGTGGTTAACCAGGGATCGAACCCAGGTCCCTGCGCTTGCAAGACAGGCACTGAAACCACTGAGCTAAATCTCCAGCCCCTCTCCCTCTTCTTACTGTCCAGGATTTAGTAGCTACACACAGTAATGGGAAGGAGCATCGATGACTTAGGGGGCTGCAGTGATTATGTCTTTGAGTTTACGAAGATGCAAATCTCAGGCAGAAAGGCTGAGCTAATAAGGGGCTGCCCCTCCCTAGATGAGAACTTTTGGTCTCAAGACTCCTTGGTTCTCAAGGACCCTGGGGGTCTTTGGCTGAGGTAATCTTACTTTTGAGCCTCACAGAATCACAAACCCAACCTGTGAGGCCTCATCTAGGACAGGAGGCAAAGCAGTGTTGATTCTGCGTGTCAGAGCCAGCTCTGGGGAAATTTTCTTATATGTCTCCTCTGCTCATTACTGCATCAACACCCCTAAGAATAGTGCCTGGCACAAAATAGGTGCTCAGTTAAAATGGATTGATTACTACTATTCAAAACCCGGAGGTAGCCAGTGCTGGGACAGGAGATGGAGAGACTGGAAGGTTTGTGAGTTGTGGGTGGTGATGGTAAATGATGTAGCTGCCCTGGGGAACAGTATGAAATTTCCTCAGAAACTTAAAAATAGAATTGACACGTGAGCCAGAAGTGCCACTTCCTGCAATATGTCCAGAAGAGTTGTAAACAGGATTTCAAAGCAGTAGGTGTAAACCAGTTTGCTGCGGTTTTAGACACAATAGCTCAGAGTCAGTAATTCAGATGTATTTGGGTAAGTGAATAAAATGTGCCTTATACAACAGGAGATTATTTGGCCTTAGAAAGAAGGAAATCATATCATCTGCAACCGCACAGGTAAAATAGCAGGACTGAAGTAAGTGAAACAGACGAGCCGCACATGACAGATACTTCACGCTGCGTGGCTCCACCTAGGGAGGTGTCTATGGCAACCGACCCCTAGGAAAAGAGCGCAGAACTATACTTAGCAGGGGCTGGGTTGAGGGGCACAGAGAGTTGGGACTCAGTAGCAGTACAGCTTCAGCGTTTGAGTTTGGTTTTTGTTATTGGTCGTGGCTTCTTTCTCTTTTTCTGTCTTTTTTTATTTTTTTGAACCAGTAATTGAATCTGGCATCTTCTCTTTGAGCCACATCCCCAGGCCTTTAATTTAGTTTTTGTTTTGAGGCAGGATCTCCCTGTGATGCTTAAATTGCCCAGACTAGGCTTGATCTTGAAACCCTTCTGCCTCAGCCTCCCCAAATGCTGAGGTTATATGAGGGCTCCAGTACAACTGGCTGAGTTCCAGCTCTCGAAGATGAGCATGTTCTAGAGATCTGTTGCACACAATGTGCATATAATAGTATTAGAATACAGACGACTTAACAATGGTTAATCTGGTAAATTTTCTTAGTTTTTATTCTAAGAAAAATGACAGTACAGAAAAGTTATTATAAAGTTCAAGAAGCTTTTAATCTGGCAGAAAGAGTCAATGTAAAATGCACAAAACATATCAATTAATAATCACATGAAGATATTGGCACAATACATTATTGCACAAAGGTAAGCACACACTATTGTGTTGGGGAAATTTCCTCTGTTCACATGGTAGAAACCTATTTTTGTGACAGCTAAGAGGAACTAACTTGACCTCATTCTTTTGAAGAATAGCAGAGACTCCTACCACATTAAATCTCAGTTTCTGTGTTTTCTCCTGTATTGATAGGCAGCTAATTTTCTATATTTTGCTTTCACAAGAACTGCTACTCACTATTAATTGCTGTTGAAGACCTAGAACCGTCTTTAAGTACTGAAGCATTATCATTCAGTGTACACCTCAAGCTTTGCCCCATACAATTATGTCCTGCATAATTCTAGTACCCTGCCTTCCACACCTGAAGAAATGAGGATGTGAGATTCTTCTTCTCCAGTCAGAATTCCCTGAACCCACGCTCCCTCTGGCAGAGGTGGTCTGCACGCACTGTGAGGACAGCCTCACAGATGAGCTTCCATTAGGTCCAGGCACACAAATCCCCTAACCTCAGGGACCTAGACTCTTCCTTTGTAAAACATTAACCCCAAACAGGAGGAGCCACCAGATTACTCTTGGAAAGCTTGTGACCTGAACCGTGTTGACTAAAAATGAGTAGCTAGAAGTGTGCTTCTGAGAGCTCCCAGACTCCAGGAACCGCACTCCTATATGGCCGTGTAGGCCTCAGAGTCCGGAAGTACATTTTCCTCCCACTTGAAATCTCCTTTACCAAAGCAGCATCACTAGCGACGATCCCTAACTTGCTCTTCATGCTCTTGCATGATCTATAGATTCTGTTATAAAAGTAGCTTTTTGAACTATTTGGGATGTTTTAAAAATACTAACTAAAAATACATAATATGCAATTCATTTCCACTAGTGATAATTAAAGTTTCTTGTGACTATCCTGTCTTTTCCTAAGCAGACTCTGATGGGCTCCAGGCCACAAGAGGGTAGGAAACCCCTGTGCTCAACCGCTGTGGGCCCACCCATTGCCACGGTGCCAGGGGCAGAGTGCGTGGATATTAAATATCTGCCGATGAGATTTATGTTGACTAATGATAAGAGAATAACTGCTGATGGGAGAAGCATACGGGATTTTACAGTGTACATCAATGTGCATTAGGAGCATGTCCTACAATTCTGTAATCTTGGAAGGGAGGATTTCCAAGGCAGTTGAAGAAAGGATCTCGCTGTGGCATAAGGTATAAGGTGCAGAGTTGCAGCCCAGTCCTGTGGCTTGAGATCGCATTGTCCCGGCGGTCTGGATTCCACTGAAGGCCTGCCTCAGGCCCATTCCTCCTCCCAGCCCTTGGGGGCCTGTGTCCACGATTGACAAGGTCAACATGGGAGCGTTTAGAGAGGACCAAGAGAGCCAGGGTGCTCCTGGGAAGTGAAGGGAGCTTGCGAAGGCTTCGGTCAAGCTTTGCAGGACTAAGACAGTGGCAACTCTAAACGACGTGTGTGGGAACTTTCAAGCAGTCATTCGTGTGTGAAGGCTTACCCACTGTTCCATTAAGAAGAGAGAACATTCTAAGAACGTTCAGCTCAGGTGTTGAAGCAGATGAACTGCGATAAAAATTATGAATGTTTAAAGAAAAAGTCTAAAAAGGTATTATGGTAAAAGTCATGTTGCTCTTTGGACCACTCTGATCCCACCACAGGAGCCATGTCTCCAAGTAGTTTGGGAAGTCCCTTTCCTGAGAGCCCTTTCCTGGTTGTCCTGACAGCTTGCCTGAATGTCTTTACAAGATGTGATCAAGAAGGTGATGAACGTTGCTGTCCTGGGCCACACAGGTCAAGGCAGCGTGGCCTCACTCACCATGCTGGCCGGGTCTATGACTGACTGTGCCCCGCCCCGCTCTAATCCAGAGTCACAGGACCATGAAAGGCGAAAACTTCGGGGTTGATTCCGATCAGCGAGGCAGCCATGAGAGTGTGACGTAAAGACGTTCAGGAAAGAGGACTTCCGGAACCCCTTCCAGAAGTGGCGAGGATGATGGAATAAGTGTGCTCAAAGCAAGGGAGAGTGTTTTCAAAAGAAACAAGGGCCATCTGGCCTTTACTGCAATGATTGTTTAAATTCACATCATCATTGTTTATTTTAATTGCACATCACACAGATTATTTAATGATTGAAAGAGAGAGGAAACCAAATTTTATATATATTATATATGTGTGTGTATATACTGTAGAGAGTTGCCCTTACATAAACAGATACTGCTATAGAACTAAAGTTTTATAATACGTGTACTGCAGCATAGGTAAGTAGTAATTAAGTACTCCAGTCATGTCCAGAAAGCAGTATTTGATTTCCCCTTAGCACTAACGATAATAGTGATAGTAGTTGTAACTCATATATACTTGTCAGGTACTTTAATTCTGAAAATAAGCCCACGAGCTAGGTCTAAAATTAGCCCAATGGTCAAATTATTGGAACATTAGAAATTCAGATTTGTAGAAATTAAATAATTTAGTGAATCAAAGTCTAGATTGCTACATAAGTAGGAGAGTAATAAAAACAAAACAAAGTATGAATGATACAAATTCATAATTTTTTCTTTGTACTCTATTTCTATAGAGGTGTCCATAATACAAGGTTCTGTCTAGCCATAATGAAAAAAAGAGAACATTTTAAGTTATTATTCCTTGCTCAGTGTCATCTTGTTCCCGAAGCCAATATTCAAAATTTCTAAGATCTCTTTTCAGATTTTTCTCTGGCATTGAAAAAAAAAAAAAAACTGGTTTTTAACCTCTAATTTGGAAATAATGTTATTTTTAAGCAGTCCAAATGTGATTCTATTGTCTTCCGTGGAAATGCTCAGTTTTAATAGGCGACGCGGATTACAGAACCCAGAGACTCACTTAGGGGATCTGCTTGACAGTTTTGAGCAAGCCCCGTGTAGCTTTTATGAAACACCTCCAGTCAGCGTGTCAGGCCGAATTTCCCAAGCACAGTCTTTTTTAGACTCTGCTGGTTCCATTTTTAGGAGAGCCTAACGGTAGTAGTCATTATTCCGCGCGGTAAGAGCTCTCCTCTCTTTTCTTTTTTAATTGAAGGATCAAGTATTCACATCGGGAGATATCTGCCACTTTCAATCATTGTCCAGACCTCAGGGTACCCTCGGTTGATATTCAGCTTGCCACACCGCTCTGGAAAAAACAAACAAATATGTTGGGAGCGTCGACATTCACGATGCATGTTATTCTTATGACACACTAAAGTGCTGCTCCTTAATTCTTACAGTAAACAGAATTCTTCCGTGCAAATAGATATACCTTGTATTAAATTTGCATGGTGCTGTGCTTGTATTGAATTTCCTTGGCTATAGATGACAACCTATTGAGCACCTTAGGAAATACAATTTGACATAACATGATGAAGAGGCACAAAGATATATCTCCCAGTGGATATTATTTGTGGACAATTATGGTTCCACTTCCCTGTGAAAATGAAACACCTTAACTATCCCATCATTATGGAAAAGAGAAAGGTGATAAACAGCCAATGAGGATTAAGCCAGTGAGAATTAAGTAACCATTTTTTGTGGATTATCCATCGACTCTTTAAAACTGGGTTAAACAGCCAGGTTCTCCTTTGTCACATAACTTGATGTATATTTTTTTTTTCAGATATCTTACTGACTGCATGCTCAAAAAGTGAAGCGTGAAAACAATATAGTACTGAACAACAAAATTAATGACAGTACTTCTTTTCCCTGTTAGATATTGTCTTTTGCCTTTCCGGAAATCTCTGCTCTTCTCCATTCTCCTTTGTGAGAATGTGGGAGAAACGGATGTAGGGAGGCTGTGGCGAGCGAAGGGGAGTCTGGCGTTTTCCCACCAGCATGTGGATAGAAGTGACCGAGTCCCGACATGTCTCTCAGATCGGCGCTTCTCATCTGTGGAATAAAATGAGGCCACTCCTGCCTTTCGCAGGATTCCTATCTCTTTGGGTTTCTGGCGGTTTGTCCATGATGGCAGCAGGGCAGGATCAGGAGTGAGGAATGCATGGGGTCTCCGAGCCTGCTGTGCAGGGCTTCTGCCCGGCTCTGGACTCAGGACTCCATCCCTCCACCAGCAGCCCCACCTCCCTCAGTGGCCTGTCCTGTGACCGCTGCTCTCTCCTCTTGATTCCAGGCCTGCCCTTGTCAGCTTTTCCTCTCCACATGGAAGAGTGTTTATTGGTTCCTGATCAACTAGGTAGTGACGTCCCCTAGGATTGCTAGTGAGGAAAGGCTTATTGCTGTTTCTGTCTCTCCTTTTGTCCTATGCAGCCCTTGTAAATGGTCCCTTCTCTAAGATCTCACTTGTCATCAGTTTCTTGCTGAACGCCTGACTCATTCCTAAATTTCCCTGATCCATGCTTAGCACATTTTTTTTCGTTTCTTTCTTCCTCTCTGGGGAGCAGTGCAAGCCCTGCAGATAAATCGAAAAATACTTTTGTTCATTCTAAGAGTGGCAGAAATAAATCTATTTTTAAAATTTTTCATAAGTTAAACTTTGTTTTGGCACGGTATGTGCCTTAAGAGCTAATAAGGAGAGCTGTGTTCAAAGGTCCTAGAGGCAGATTGTTTACCTAATAAATTCATGATATTTATTTTGTAAATGTAATCAATGTACTGATCTCTCAGTGAGCTCCTTCTCCTTTCTCTTTGTTATAATTAGTCGAGTAATGGCTGGTGGTATTTTTCCTCTTGATGAAGCATTTCCATGCACCCTGTGTGACTGAAAGATCGTTTCCTCAGATGAGCATGGTGCCCTGAGCCCCCACCCCCTGTAAGACTGGATCCATCACCGTATTCCTCAGCCTCATTTCCCTTTTATTTCACCCGACTCTCCTTTACTGAACTTTCCAGTCCCGTGACACACCTGAGGTCTTCCTCCCGGTTCATTCTGTTTTCCAAGGGCAGGAGCCAGGGCTCTGCAGGTGACCTCGACACTCCTTCCAGGTGGAGTAATGTCCGGGCATTGCTTCATGAGCACCGGCTGATAAACAGGCCACTACTCAAGCCAAGGCTGCTGGATCCAGCCGACGTGTCTAAGTCGTTATTTGACAGTGAATAGTAAATATCTCTTTCTTTGCACTCCTTAGACTTGACTGGGGTCGGGAAGGAATCTCACAAAATTGAGAAACCCATGTAAGAAGCTGCTGGATGATTTGATAACGTATCAGGAACACAGACCTGTCAGCCCAAGTTCCTTCCTGTTTGTGTGAAACATGTAATTCCTGAGGCGTGTTCGAATGTCCAGTCCGTACATATGGATCTGCTTTGGGATGTGCATAAGTTCATAGTTACCACGCTATAATTATCGACACCCTGCACTCCAAATTTGCCCTGTAGTGTGTGTACAAAACAAGATGCAAAGCATACATCTAACTTAATTTCATTAATACACCACAGAAAATTTAAACTGCATTGTTTAAAGGTTCATCCCCAAGCAAAAAAATATCCAGACGTGGTTCTTAAAATGTTAATTATCCATGAGGAAGGGAGAGGGTTGGAATCATATATACATGGGCCACTTGAGGGGTCTGGACAATATTAGACTTTTTAATTTGAGCAATAGTTACATAGCATTTTGCTTTTTAATTTGTACCTTATTTATTTTATACACATTTTTCTATGAGGTTTTACACGAATTAAAAACTGTAAGGAAAACATGTATAATAAAGACACTGGCTAGTGTTCTCTGTACAAGTCTGAGTATTTCAGCCTCACTGTTTTCTTACCTCTTCTGGTCTGTCTTGCTCGCCTGCATGACAGGTTTTACTTAAATGTTACAAGTTGAGATAATTATAGATTCATCTGTGAGAAATGCTCAGGCCCCAACCTTCCTTTGAAAGCTTGTTTTATTTTAGATTTTATCCAGCTATGAAGTACTAGCAAAATACTGGTATGTTTTGAAAGGCTCTTCCATGCGTCAGTAACATCATTCTCCCCATTTCTTCCATTCATCATCTGAGTTGCATTTCCAAACATTCTAGAGAATTACGTCACAAACGTGGGCTGGAAGGAGTAGCCACAGTGGAGTGAGACTGGCAGATTCTGTGCCTCTATTTGAACCTGATCACTTTAGAAAAGAGTTGAGTCCTTCCTGGGCCCTTTTCTTTCATCTTTATAGCAGACAGATGATAGTTCTGGCAGCTGATAGTTCCCGCAGTTGTTGATGATAAGAGAAATAATCCATCTGGTACATGCAGCCCATTGTCTGACTCCAAGTAAGTGGGGAGAACATTTGAAGAATTACTTTTAAGTGTTCTATAATTTAAAAAATACTTACATGCTATTTCAAGGACTCAGACTTTTACATTTCCCGAAGCTATTGTCCTGAATATCTAGTTAAAGGGTGAAGGCATTGCCTTAGGCTTTGATTTAAAATGCCTATTATATTCTATTCACTCATTTGTATATTTGCTTTAGGTATGTGAGGTCAATGAAATTAAAATTGTGTTAATAAATGTTTAAGGCTTATGTACTGAATCTACATTTTATTTTATTTTATTTTATTTTATTTTATTTTATTTTGAGACAGAGTCTCGCTTTGTAGTTCAGGCAGGCCCTGAGCTCAGCCTGGAACTCACAGCAATCCTCCTGCCTTTGCCTCCCGAGTGCTGGGATTACAAGCATGAGTCACCATGCCCAGCACTGTGGTATGTGGTACTAATTGCTGGTGGGCATGAGTCTCTATGCCTAGTACTGCTGTATGTGGTTACTGGGGATTGAACCTGGCTCCTTGAGCTTGCAAGACAGGTGCCAGAACCACTGAGCTAAATCCCCATCCCCTGAGTCTACATTTTGAACTGGATTATACAATGCTATAGACTTTATTGAGTTTACATCAAAAAGTTTGCTAATAAAACAGTAGTTAGGAAATGAATCTGCATGTGCTGAGAAACAATGTTCTTTTGGCATAATACCTCTTGCTGTCCATGAATAGAAGCTTGTCTGTCCCTTGGTCTAAAATGTCATCGTTCATGGCCTTGTGCAAACCTGTTCAGAGACAGTGCCTACACTCATCTCAGGTCTTTGGTTTCCTTTTTCTTTTGAGGAGGGCATTTATGAATACCAGCTCTGAACCGCCGGGTTTGCAGCACTAGCCTGACTTTGAGATCTAGTGGTTGGTGTGCAAGATCTGAGCCAAAAGGCAGAGCTCCTAGAAGGAACCTTTCCATCTCCAGGTCCAGCTTCCTGATGATGGAGTGGACCATTCTCCTATTTCCAGTACTCTGTAAAAGTCTCCTTGGTTATGGATTACGCTGCAGCCTGCCTCTCTGCCATTCATGGATTCATATAGAGAATGAGTCACACGGGAGCATGACATACCAGCACCTCCGTGGCTGCCATCATCAGATACGAGATGATAGCAGAATAAGCCAGGTGGCCATGGGAATGAGCCGGTGTGTGTGTGAAGTGTACAGGCTCAGTCATGGAGCAGGGCCTGTGGATGAGGGAAAGGGAAATGTGGAAAATGACGTAAAGGGAAGACTTATTTATCTGGGGTACTTTGGTTCTATAGTTTGGTCTTACAGTTCATCCTTTGTCAAATATTACTGGCTTCAGTACAAGTGGATAACTGTGGTGTGTGTGTGTGTGTGTGTGTGTGTGTGTGTGTGTGTGTGTGTGTGTATACTAAAGTTTGAGACTAAAGTCTCATCCACTTCTCAATTTGGATGTATCCTGAAGATTAAAAAGTTTCTCAACACTTGAATTAACTGTCAAACTCTTCACGCAACTTCACCCTCAGCTAATTTACCATGTACTCATCCTCCTCGAAGCCCTTCTCTCAAGAACTGTCTGCTCTTTCCACATTCTCAGCCCCAGATGTCATGGTTACCTAGCTGCTTGGCATAGATTGCTAAAGGTTGACTCGCTAGAGTCAGCTATAAAAAATAACGTTGGAGAGACTGTCGCTGAGGGCAGAGGAGTGCTGGAGAAGCAGGTGCAAGAATTGCTGAGGTGGAAGGTACGGGTGATGTTTAGGACCAGAGCGCCCACCCCAGCCTCCCCGTGTTACTGATCAGAGAAGAGCCTTCAGTGTCCATCTTTACAGTCTGAATCAATTTCCTTTATTACGTTCGGTGTGAGAAGACAGGTGTCTGGTGCTTATTGTGGTCATTTGCTTCAAAAATAGCCAAGACTTGAAAGTTCATATTTAAGGGATGGGATTTAGTTGTGCTGAAAATTAACTTCTATAAAATATCTCATTTCCCAACCTGTCAGATAAATGGAGATATTATGCACATAATCCTGGCACAAAAGGAAATCTCTGTTCCCCAATTATATGAGAAAAGGGAAGTATTGATTTGGGTGCTTTGTATTTCCATTGAAAAGCAGGTCAGGGAGACAGCATTTCAAGGGTCTCACAATTCCTTTAATAGTTTCTGCAACACATTATTTGCACATAAGATTTTGGGGGGGAAGGTGTTAAGTGACAGAGGGCTGGGGACAGAATAATTTTGTCATTCTTATGACTCTGATGATATCTTTTTCTTCTTTTCAATTTTTCTGTGTGCGAGTTGGTTTTTCACTGTGTAACTTTCATTTCATGGTTTTGTTTGTGCCTTTGTGTGTGGAGTATTAAGTGGTACCAAATCAAACACTTTTGGTGAGTGTCCAAACTCGGAGTTACTAGTTACTTTCAAACCGGAAGCAAAGGTGAGTAGGTGCTGGTAGCCGAATTATTTTGCAGAGCCTTAAGTGATATTTCAGAGTAAAAATAGAGACTGTCTCCAGTCAATTGAGACTCAAAACATAGGGAGATAAACTGCGAAAAGTTATCTTAAGGAAAACGGGTCAAAGTAATAACTATGTTAAAAGAATTAACATTTTTCTCCAAAAGATGTTAAATTATTTTTTTTAAATTGAAATCTTTATTGGTACATTACATATACATACACATCATGATTGCCCTCAACAATGAGAATTTGTACCAGTATATGACACAACTTAATTCTCATTTTTTCCCATAGCCCTACCCACCCTACCACTCCCAACCTCACCCCCTATATACATAAAGTTTGTTTCCTTTCTTTTTTGTTATAATCTCATTATTTTTCCCCCTTCACCTTATTTTGCATTGAGTATTTTCTATTTCACAATATATAACATACAATTGTAGAACTATGCTATGACCACAAGCTAATTGACAAAAAAAAAAAATACACTGGATATGTAAGATGAAAATATTATATTAGGGGTTGAGTTTTCTTCTTTCTGTTCTGTAGGGAACTGAACTCAGGTTAGCAAGTGCCCGGCACTGAGCTCCACCTGTAGCCCTAGGAGTGGTACATTTTATGTAAATACTTCATCCCAAAACGCTGGGAAAGCAAGAAGAATGAAGGGGAATGTGGCAAACACTAGAACAGTCTTGAGGTGACTGGCAGGGGCTGCAGGCAGCGTCTGTGTCTCTGGGTAGCCGGCTTCTTCAGAGCTCAAATCCCCCAGTGACCCCAGGGCAAGAGAGGCACTGCTCCCTGTGCTGGGGGCTGCAGGTCTTGTCTCTCCCATTCCCATCTTTATTTTATGTGGAAAACTCAGGGAAGTATTGCCTAAGCTCAGAGCTGTGTGTTGAGAACTGTCCCCTTTGGCTTCTGTCCTGGACCTTCCCCCCACTGGCAAAATCCAACAGAAAGCCAACCTGAGAAAGGGCTGGAGACAAGTCCCAGGCTGAGCGTGCCAAGCAGACCAGGTGTAGCTGTGAGGACATCAGGGGCATAAAGTTCTTAGCCACTCAGTCCCACGCCCATGCTTGTGTTTTCCTGTTTCACCCTCGGCCAACGACAGCCCACGGTCCTTCCACCTCATGTGACCTGCTTTGCTGCGTACATGGACGATGCTGTGGGTCTGGCTCACCGTGTCTAGATCCGGGAGATTTGATACCCCTCGTAGTTCACTTGCAACACTTCTGCAGCTTAAAACACAGCTCTCCAGCAACGGCCACTGACCTTCTGTCTGTAACTCAATCGGGCAGAGGAGGAAGGGGGGGTGGATGTCACATATGAATCTCTGTTTAATAAGCAGGAAGTACAATATGGTGACATCCGTGGTGCTTGTTTGTACAAGTGGCTCTGAGGCCATTGCTGACACTGGTTACTTCTTTTCCTCAGCAGTAGCTCATCGTTCCAAGCACTTTGTGTAGTGATACCCAGACATGCATGGCTCCCGGCCCTGCCCCTCGCAGTTCTGTCTCTGTTGGGTCACTATAGACACCGAAGCTTATTCTGTCAGACCTGGCCATGGAGAGAGATGCCCTGCAGGGTAGATGTCAGTAGACAGGGAAAGCCTGCTACTCCTTCTACTTAGTGCTTTTCTCTTTCCCATGGGAGTAGTTACTCAAGCTCATGTAACTCACCCAGATGGCCCATAATCATCTCGGAATCCAGTGCACCAGCACCCTTGTCCTGGCCCTTCTGTCGGCATTTGTCTCTGTGTGTTCGAGCAGTACACCTGTTTTGACGGGAAACAGTAGGAGGAAATCTGCCAACTTCTTGCCCTTGTTTCCCATCCCCATCTTTACTTCCTGTGGAAAACCCAGCATCTGGGTGTGGTAACACATGCTTAGAATCCCAGAACTCTGGGAAGCTGAGGCAGGAGATCGAGCCCAACCTGGGCAACTTAGTGATTTAGCAACACCTGGACTCAAAAAAATAAATAAAAAGTGCCATGGATTCAGTCTCCAGCGGGGAAAGAAAAGTCCCTAGTTCAGAGCGCACGCTGAATCCTGAAGCAGCCCCACATCGCAGTCATTGGTGAGGTTTCCTCTGGTGAAGTCAGCATGTGGCCGCTCTGTCAGTCTGCCAGGCTGTGGGTTGCTGAGGGTGTGTGAGAGGAGGCAGAGTTTCCATGGGCGCTATGTATTACTTGCTTAGCTCCGAATGGATTTGTCAGTCAAGAGCAATGTGGTGAGGATTTCTGGACAATGCCTGCACTGTTGTGTTTGTCCAAGAGTGTCACTCATGCAGGTCTGCAGGTGAGCATCTCCCTGGAAGGAGAGAGGGATGCTGGGAAGAGGACTCCAGGGGCCATGGTTCCTGAATGCTGGGTCTAGTCTCCAGACATTTCCAAGGCACATCTTTATGCCCCCAGCACTAAATGTTGGGGCTCTTGACCGACCTTGACTTGGCTAGAGACTTGCTTTAATGTCTTACAAGCTCTTCAGTGCTTCCTTTTTGGCTATCTTTTCAGGTAACCTCTTTTTCCAATAGTCATAAATTCTCGCTCCATTGGATGCTGATATTTTTACTATGCTGCATGTTAATTACTTTATTCACTCAGTCAATATTTATTATGTGGCTGCTATGTTTCCGGCTTGATGCTAAGCTTTGGAAATACACAAGTAAGAAAGCCCACAGAGGCCTTGGGGATCCCACAGTCTACTGGGAGACTCAAGCAATTAAGCTAGGAATAAAATTACTCTGAATGGGACAGCAATGTGCTGTGTATTGGGGAGACACACCCGACTTCTGTCGCGGGGAGACTGTGTGACAAAGGAAAGGTTAAAAGAATCCCCCTGGATGGAGCCACGGAGCCCCCGTGCGATGGAGCACATGCCGGAAGCGGTCCTCATTCCACATGGATCTGGTTTTGTTCCTGCGGGTCGTTCTAGTCAGCATGTGGACTCGGTATTTCTGGAGATTGTAGAGCATTGTCTGTGCTGACACCTGGCTTCCTTTTTCATGAAATATCTCTGCTGAGTAAATAAAACAATTATTTTGAATACTCATTTTCAATGTTGTGTTTCTATTAGCTGATCTCGTGGAAGCATGCATACTTCTCCCTCTGAAATCAGTCTTCATTGGTCATTAAATCCATCAAGTCATAGATCCGCTGACCACTCACGAAGGTGATTTGTACAGAGCTGAATGGTGCTTTCAGCCAAGCGCAGCGCTGAGTGTCTTGGTGATTTATAGTTGCTGTGGAAAACTTGGGAGTGGAGTCAGGGCGCCTGGAATCAAGTCCGACTCAGATGCCGCGTGGCTCTGAGCAAGTTACCTGTTTGCTCGTGTATGGAATGGAGAAGGTAGCACCGCACCCATGACAGGAAGGCTGTGAGGGGAGGACTGAGGAGAACTTGGTGTGAAGCACTTCCAGCAGAGCCCAGTACATCCTGATAACACACGGCGTGATAACAAATAGAGTAGTTTTACTTTACATGTAGGAAGAGGGTTTTTTAGAAAGCAGTAGAAATTACAAATGGATCCCTTTTATTCACCTTTGACTTGGAACACAAATGGCAGCAGTAAATGCAGTGGGGCAGGAGGACTGTCCTCGATCAGGTTCTGTTTCTGCCTCCAGGCTAGTTAGCGTGACAATTTGATGTTCAAAGGCAAAGCCTGCTTTATCCTTTAGGGAGAGAGAAGGCTTAGAAGGAAAGTACAAGGTAGTGTGAGTCTGTGAGTCCATAGAACTAGAAATCAAGAGGAGGAAGCACCTGCTTTCGTTACCTACTCTTCGCTATTATCCGGCGATCACACTAAAAGCCAATTATTACCTTTGCAGGTGATATCACAAGTTATGGATTGTACCTGGATGACATGTTAATTCACAATTCCTCAGAGCTCAGCTGCTATGTCCACGGACTTGCTCTCGGGAGCCTGCATTCCTTCAGGGTCCAGGCCTGCACAGCCAAGGGCTGCGCTCTGGGTCCCCTGGTGAGTACGCGGATCGCAACCTGACCAGTGTGAAAGGTCCCTCAATGCTCGGTGTCTGGGGAGCATTGAGTGGCTGTGACTCACTCTCCACGTCTCACCTTTCAAGCACCGTGAGAGGTTTTTATAAACAAATTTTAATAAAAATCCTCTTGTAAATTGACAAAATTCAACATAAACTTCAAGGTGGCACACAGGGTTAAGAGAGTACAAAAATATTCATTTTAGTGAAAGAAAGGTAAGATGACTGGCTTAACAGACATACATGAGATTTTGTCTAATTTAGCAGCATTGTAAGAGGAATATTTTTTTCCTAATAGGAACTTAACAATTAAGTAAATTTACGATTAAAAAATAAAAAATAAAAAAATCCCACAACTGATACTTTGTGGGAACACTGCTCCTGAACACACGTGTAGGTTTATGCATTAAAAGGCTGACTTGACTTCATGTAAGGATAAAATGTTTTCATTTCATGAATGTGATATGTTTTCTTAAGAGTAGTATTAAATTTATATTAAAATCAACTTTTGGCATCCACACTTAAAAAATCCATAATATATGTCTATATTTCATGAGCAGTTAAAAGGTTGACAAAGTCATGCTTTTTATTTCTAATATAAATTTTAAAGTCCAATTAACAGTCATCAACTAGCATGACAGTCCTCAGCTGCAGAACAGCACATTACACTTGTGCGCATCTTTCTTGATTAATTAGATTTAGCTTCTTTTAGGGGAAATACTCATTAGTTTTAGTTTTTGGCATGTTTGCTAATCCTCTATCATTTTAATACAATCTGTCTTCACGGAGTGTATTATATAAATATTAGCTTGAAGAGCAGCCCTATGGTTTAATTTCTGCTTCCTTATTTGTGATCACACCTTTCATCTCACTTAGAGGTTGGTTCTTTCCAGGCAGCTCACATTGTCTATTGGTGGAGCGGAGCTGCTGTCTTTATTGCCATTAGGCCTTTTATAGCCAACCTTCTGAGGAAGCTGCACCTTAAAAGCAGGAATGGCGACAGGCCAGCTGCATGTCTCCATTCAAAAGGAAAAGACACAAAGAACGTGCTCCATGAGCACAAAACAGGCACTTTTCAAAATACAAAGTGCATGGTGTGGTTCAGATCACGAACTAACGTGTCTCCGTGTCATCTCCTGTTGTCCTGGCAACTTGAAACAAGAGGACAGGGCAATGGATCTGCAGTCCCCTGCAGACAGTAGTAGGTGACATTAACCTTAAGGAAGCAGATGCCACGGTGCCCAGCTGGCAAGGGGAAATACAACTGGACTGTTAAACCACTGTGTTCCAGCCTCAGCCTCCTCCACTCCAGGCCCAGAGCGGACTTTTCCTTCTCCTCTACTCAGTCTGCATACTTGTTTCCCTGGTCGATGATCCATCTCTAATCCCTGGGATCAAATGACAGTGTCCTCACTTAAAGACAAGTGATCTGCATTCTGCCAAGAAGTTAAAACCCATGGTCTTTAAATGGTTTCTGGAATATTTTTTGCCAATTACAGTATGTCGTCTGCCCTTAAAAAATCATGTGCCGGAGTACTTTACACAGTCCTGGATGTCTACCACAACCATAAAGGATATCGTGGACTTGGCTCCGATTTTTGATAATGCTTTTCAGTGTTCAGAGATCTATGTGTCAGTCTTAAGAGTCAGATTGTCCTACCATTAAGTTGAAATGAGATATGCAAAAAGATTTAGCCAAATCTAGCAGTGGAACATGGACATCCCTTAAGAGGTGCTTTACTTGAAGCCCGGTGCCTCCCCATTTTTGGTGCGAGGTTTCATGACCTCCATGCTCTATCATTTCTTGTCTTAAATTCTTTGCTGGCAAAAGTCAAACTGTCAGTTTTTAAATGTCTTAATTTTTGTTCACTCAACAACATCCTTTTATGATTTTTTCTTTCTGTTTTATAGAGAGAAGCCCAGTTGTTGTACATTTTCTACATATTTACTATCATTGCTATGTGTGCACACAGGAAAATACCTTCTGTTGTTCTGTTCTCCAGGGTCTCAAATGTGGCACGGTTCACCTGTATGACAGGCCAAGTGCTCACATAATAGAAAAAGCAGAGTGGCAGAGTTTTATACAATAGCATTTAACAAAAGAAAACTGCACACACAAAATCTGCCTTCTTACCATGCTAGTGCTGTTAGCCCAGCCTGGCTGTTTCTTGAGCTGAGGGAATGTTATTCTGCTCCTATCTGATTCCTCAGTGGTTTCTTTGGTCACGGTCCCCTGAAACAATGCATTTGACTCTTGAAGAAATGCTGTGTAAAAACAGTTCGGGGCCTAATATCCTGGTTGAAAAAAAGCTAATAACCATTGTCAAATGAAGTCCATTAATTGGGATTTTTATAAATGTCTGAAACAATGAAAGAACTGACATAGAACATAGTCACAAGGAACTTTGGAAGGGCTTTCCTTGCCAGTTGCGTCAGTGAGAAGCTTCCCCCATCTGTGTTTCCATGGTAACCGTGCGTGAGTGTTTCCGGGGGACAGTTCCCGTGTACCACCCCTTACTCAGCCGGTGCCCAAACCAGCTGAGTCTGAGGTTGAGAGTTTCTCCCTGGACTGATTCTCTGGGCTTGTCCTGAGGACGAGTGAGAAGCGAGAGGTCACCGCTATGCACTATGGTTTAAAGCTGCCTTGCCTTCTTGATGATGACACGGTATACACCTGCACACACCTGTGCACACCTGTGCACACTCATCCTTTATACTTTCATGGTCGTTTTGGAGGAGGACAAAGAAGCAAACCAGTCTTTTATTTAAGGACATCTAAATCTGAATGGCAATTATATTATGGTCAAGAAAATCCCATCTGAACAGCCAAATGCTCTGGAAAAACACATTTCTTTTCCTTGGCTTCTGATCTCTCGACTGTTCCTTGGAAAGGGTGTGCATGAACAATTAAATGAAATCTTATTCGTACATGAATGGATAGTACATTGTAAGACACTTATTAAAGATGAAGATTTTGTTCAGGTGTTTATATGTTTATTTTCTAGCATGTACTGTGTCAAATAGGTTTCCAGATCAAAGATGCCAACATTTACCTTCCTGAGTGTTTTTTCCTTAACACTATCTTTAAGGCAACATGTAGAAATAAAAATATTTTTTTAAAAAAGTGTCAGGCAGAGCAAAATGGCACAATTTCCAAATTTAATGTAGTTTAAAAGCCGGAGTATTTATCCAGGTACTTAAGGAAATTAAGAAAATATTTATTTTGAATTAGCCAGGTATTTGAGGATAATAATATAATTACCTAGAATTGCCCTTAATCAACTTTTTGAGTCTCATTTTATTTGGAATCTTTTAAAATAGTTTTCTATACAGTACTTGGAACTGTGCACATAGACATAATGAAACTAACTGCATTATTATGAAATATTAAAATGATGAATGGCTATTTTTCAAACCTAGTTTCTTTTATCATTTTTTGTACATAGCTATTACACTAAAAAAATGAGTAGGAATTAAAGATCTGAAGCACCCTGTAGCTGCTCTCTGATTAAAGTAAAACATCTTGCGACCTTATACTTATAAAAAATTAACACTCTCTCTTTTGCACATTTATTTTCATAATTGGGAAAGCATATCCACCTTAACAAATAAAGCCTTCATAATTGAGAATATCTGCTGCCTAAGGGCTTCATCTCTGATCACCTTCTGTTAAGGTCCAAGTCTGCTTGTACTCAAAGCCTAAGGTCGAAATTGTCAACATAGTCAATAGGTTGTAAAATGTCAGCTATTTATGAATGGTGCATAGGAATTTAGGGTGAACGGTTACCAAGTTTAAGCCAGTGACCAAAAGAGAAACAACAATCTCGACTGCTTTTCTAAGCTCTCACCAATTTAATCTCCCTCTGGTCACTTAGTCATTTTACTTACTTAGCTACTGAGATCATTCTGACCCCTGTGAAACTGTGGGCTGCTTTGTATTGTAGAGTCATTCTCTTGCGTCCACCTCTCCTGTATTCTGTACAGACTGACTCTCCTGTGATTATACCTTAGGGACAGTTTTTCAGGCGCATGTATTTCTTAACATCAGCACCACCCCCTGTCTGTATGTCTCGTAGCAACCTGGCTCCGAGACAAGAAGGAAAAACATGCTGTGAGTCAGGATGCTTAATTGGACTGTTTGACAAAAGCCAGAAATCTGTCCTTTCCATCAGGAACTTATGAAAACAGACTCCATGCTTTCCTTCTCTTTTGTAATCACATGGAAATTATTTGGAAGTGATCCTAAAACTAGCCCTCGGTGACATACAGTCACAGGCACAGTCCCATTGTGAGCTGCTCCATATTTTCTGGAAATCAAGCGACCGCCTTGGTCAGGAGCTCCTATTCTAAGCTTTAACAGCAGGAGGAAGAAAACACGAGGTATGCTTTGATCCTGCTGACAAAATGAGGTATTCAGACAAGATGCTACTGTCAAAATAGTTTACTTCACAGCAAAAGGAGATTCTTTGAAGAAATGTGCTCAAAGCAAAGCATGTACTTATTTTATTTGCAAACAAAAATAAATCTTTTTATACTCACAGGTGGAAAATCGGACTCTGGAAGCTCCTCCTGAAGGAACAGTAAATGTGTTTGTTAGAACAGAGGGGTCCCGGGAAGCCCTCATGAGGTGGGGCACACCAGTGCACCCCAATGGACTCTTAACATACTCTATCCTTGTTACTGGGATTTTCTACGCAGACCAAGGTAATTTGTGTGCAATTTAAAAATGTTAGCATTAGAAAATAATTTATATTTACATGAAGTCTTTTAGCTGCAGACTTTAATTCCCTTTTCTCTAAAAATCCCCTGCCCTGGTGAGTGAGGACCACACTCTGAGAAGCGTGGTCCTGCGTGCAGTAGTGAGTGTCACAGATGAGTACTGCTGGTCTTGGCTCCTAGGTGCCCCCGAACGGCCTGGGCGAACAGGTCCTTCTGGCTCTTCTGATGAGCTTGAGTTTGAGACAGGTTGATCTGGGGTACTGCAGTCCCTCTTTATCTACAGATGTACCTTCTGCCTTTGTTGTTACCAGCGTTCTACCACAGTCCAAGTTCCAGAGCAAGAGAGACATTAGGTCTATATTATTTTTACTGCATTATATTGTGATAATTGTGCTATTTTTACTATTACTTATTATTCTTAATCTTTTCCTGGGCCTGATTTATAAACTGAATTTTATCATAGGTCTGTAAGTGGAGGAAAAATCAGTTTCCAGTACACACAGGGGTCTTTGAATGTTTCCCCTATAGATAACTGGAAGCTGCTGCATAGTTTCCTCCCCTTGCCTAAATATAACTCAGACTTAAATACTAATCCTGTGCAGAGTTGAGTTTTCCTTTTGCAGCTCATTGTAAGCTAATTTTTGAGGCTATTTTAATGTTTCTAAACTAAATTGACAATTCCAGTGTTTGCTCTAATAAATTGACTTAACATGGATAGTACATATTTATACATGAGGTTCCTTAAAAGAATTGTCAGAAACAACCCAGTTCGATATGCTGTGATCGTATCGTGCTTCCCTAAAGAATTCCTTACCACACGAAAATGCAGCCGTGTGGATTAGTACGCACTTTTCACTTCTACTGAGTGTTTTCTTAAATCACTTTTCCAAAGTGGTCATAGTACCTTTTTAAATTGACTTTATTTTATACATACATCATGGTCACATTCAACATTGAGAATTTGTACTGTACAGTGATACATCTTGATTCCCTTTTTCCCCTTTCCCCTGTCCTCCCCATGACGCCTAACCTCTATATACAGAGCTTTGTTTCCTTTTTTATTATCATATTTTTTTGTTCCCCTGCTTTACTTTCCCCTACTCACCCTTGCCCTTTTCCTTTTACATGTCTTCTTTCCTATTTCATATTACCTAACATACATTTTGGCATTCATTTACACCTTCAGTTTTTCATATTAAGGAAACCATAGGGTATTTACACATCTGTGTCTGATTTATTTCACTTACGACTATGTCCTCAAGTTACATCCATTTGAGTGTGAATGACTCAAACTTATCATTCTTTATGGCAGAGTAATACTCCATTTTATACAAAAACCATATCTTTTTTATCCAGTCTCCCATTGATAGGCATTCTGGCTGTTTCCAAGATTTAGCTCTCATACACTGAGCTGCTATTATCCTGGGTGTGCTTGTGTTGCTGTGGTACAATTCTTTTAATTCTTTTGTGTATATACCTAGCACTCCTAGTTTTATAAGTGCTTTCCACTCTAATCTCTACATTGATTGCACTAGTCTTCATTCCCACCAAGAGGGAGAAGGGTGACTTTCTTCTCACAGCCACACCAGTATTTGTTGTTGGTTGATTTTTGCAATAGCAGCCAATCTTTGTGGAGTGAGATGAAACTTCAGTGTTGTTTTCATCTGCATCTTTCAAATTATCAGTGATGCTGAACATTTCTTCATGTGTTTCTTAGCTGCCTTTCCTTCTTCACCTGAAAAAGAAATGTCTGTTCATTTCAGATGCCCATTTTGAATTTGAAGGGGCTGATTTTTAAAAGTTCTTTATATACTCTAGATAGTAATTTTTTGTTTGAGAAACAGCTGCTAAAAGTTCTTTTCCATATTGTAGGTTGCCTTTTTGCTGTTAGTGATTTCTCTTGCTGTGCTGAAGCTTTCTAGTAAGATGAGATCCCAGTTGTTGATTCTTTCTGCTAGTTGCTATGCTGCTGAGATTTTGTTCATGAAGACTTTTAAAGAGCCAATATGTTCAAGAATTCTACCTAACCTATTTTCCAGTAGGTTTACTGTTTCTGTTTTAATATTTAGGCTTCTAATCCACTCTGATTTTAGTTTGGTGCATGGAGAGACAGAGAGATCTATCTTTAGTCTTTGGCAAGTTGAAACCCAGTTTTTCCAGCACCATTTGTTACAGAGGCTATCTTTCCTCTGTTGGCTCCTTTATCGAAGATGAGGTGGCTTAGTATCTCTGGCGTTGTTTCTGAGTTTTTGATCCTGTTCCACTGATCCTCGAGTCTGTTTCTTTGCCAATACCATGCTGTTTTTATTATATGTCTTTGTAATATAGTCTCAAGTTGGGGGGATTGTGATAGCCCCTGCCATAATCTTGTTGCCTAGGATTGCTTTTGCTCTTCTAGGTCTCTTGTGATTCCCGATGAATTTTTGAATTATTTTCTGTAGCTCTCTGAAATATGCTGTTGGGATTTTAATCAGGATTGCATTGAATGCATATAGTAGTTTTGGCAGTATGACCATTTTAATATTGGTTCTTCCTACCCAGGAACAAGGGATGTATTTCCATTTTCTGATATCCTCTTTGATCTCCCTTTTCAGAATACTGTAGTTTTCAGAGTAGAGATCTGTAACCACTTTTACTAGATTGATTCCTAGATCTTTTTTTGGATCCTATCATGAAAGGAATTGATTCTCTGATTTCTATTTCAGTGAGTCTGTTGTTTATGTACATAAAGATTATTGATTTTTAAGTACTGACCTTATATCTAGCTACACTAGTAAATCTAGCAATTAAGTGTAGCAGTCTTTTGACTGTTTTTAGGTTCTTCTATATGGAGTATCATGTCATTAGCAAATAATGACAATTTAACTTCTTCGTTACCTATACTTATTACTTTTATTTTTTTCTTTTGTCTAGTTGCTGAGGCTAATGTTTCAAACACTGTTTTGAGGGGGCAGGGACTTAGCTCAGTGGTTCTGGTGCTTGTCTTGCAAGCACAAGGACCCAGGTTCGATTCCCGGTAACCACATACAGTACTGGGCGTGGAGACTCATGCCCAGCAGCAATGAGTACCACATACCACAGTGCCAGGTGTGGTGGCTCACACCTGTAATCCCGGCACTCGGGAGGCAGAGGCAGGAGGACTGCTGTGATATGAGTTTGAGGCTGAGCTCGGGGCCAGCCTGAACCACAAAGCAAGACCCTGTCTCAAAAAACCTAAAAAAAACCCCAAAAAACTGTTTTGAACAAGAGTGGTGGTAGCGGATAACTTTGTTCCTGATCTTAGCATAAAAAGTTTCAAGTTTTAACCATTTAATATGATGCTGGGTGTTGGTTTTTCACAAGTAGCTTTTATTAGTTTGAGATAAAGATCATTTATTCCAAATTTCTGTAGATTTTTAATCATAAATAGATGTTGATCTTGTTGAATGTTTTTTCTCCATCTATTGAGATGATCACTTGGTCTTTGCCCTTCAGTCTATTAATGTAGTGTATTACATTTATTGATTTATGTGTGTCGAACCATCCTTGCATCTCTGGGACGAATCCTACTTGGTCAGAGTGTATGAGCTTCTTAGGGACCCTCTTCATTCTGTTTTCCAGTGTCTGATTGAAGATTTTTGCATCAGTATTCATTAGGCAGATTGGTTTGTAGTTCTTTTTTGGTTGAGTCTCTCTCTGCTTTGAAATCAATGTAATGGTTGCTTCCAGGAATGAATTTGGGAATATTGCTTCCCTTTCAATTTCATTAAAGATTTGGAGGAGTAGTGGCATTAGCTCTTCTCTGAAAGTCTTCTAGAATTCAGCAGTAAAGCCATCCAGACCTAGAATTTTCTTTTTTGGTAATTTTTTCCACTACATTTTCAATTTCAGATATTGATATTGGGATATTTAGCATTTTTATATCTTCTTCATTCAACTCATATGTGCCTAGGAATTTGTCCATTTCTTCTGCATTTTTCATCTTATTGGAGGACAAGTTCTGAAAGTAGGTGTTTATTATCTTCTGAATTTCTGCTGGGTCCATGGTGATTTCTCTCCTTGATAACAGTTCAGAGTCCTGGTGTGTGAGCCTCAGTTTTCTCTCTTCCCATTTCCTCTAGTTTCCACTGTGTTGACGATCTTTGTGTCTGAGTTTCTGAATTTTTTTTCATTTCTATTTTTTTGTTGTTGCTGATGTCTTGGGATTAATTCCTGGCCTGCTATCTAGGCAATATTTAATGTAAGTTTCTTTATTCCTAACATTTGAAACCCTTAGGAGATAGTTAATTTCTGAGCTGTCTTCCTTGGGTCTGTAATGGCCTTTAAGTGATCTTAGTTCTGGCACCCCATGGAAGGTACTTAAACAGAACAACCACATCATGTCAGATGACATAATACCATCAGTATCATCAACAGTATCAAACACAGCACAGGAAATGACAAGCTTTGGCAGTTACTATTTTGATACCTTTTGCCTCATGGGTTACCATGTGACAAAATTTAGAATTAATCAGAAATATGTTTATAACATACAGGTCCTTCAATATGGCAGCATTATCCTTTGGGATTAAAGAATCACCAGGGAGTTGGGGAAATAAATAGATAGAAGGAGAGAGGGAGATTAGAAATAGGGTTAGAGGTCATATAAAGATCACATAAATCCCAGGAAACTGATAGAGGCTAGAGGACAAAAGAGACAAAAGGGACAAATACAAAATAGAACAGACTAACAATAGCAGGACTGCTAGAAACTATTTATCCTCCTATAATAGTACAGAAGAAAGAGAAAGTAGGGAGGCCTGAAATGCATTAACTTCTGGGAAACAGATACTGACTGTAGGGTAAGAGAAGATGAAGAAACAAAAGAAGAATAAAGGTACCCAGCAGCAAAAGCCTAACAGGAGCCTATTTTCCTTCTCCTATAAAAATAAGTGCAATTGAGAAAAGAAAAGACCTGAAGTTGGACAGACTCAGCCACAAGAGAGT
>PVIR01000118.1:0-92500 GCA_004026965.1 Petromus typicus | reverse complement strand
TCCACCTGCAGTGCTGGGATTACAGGCGTGAGCCACCATGCCCGGCACTGTGGTATGTGATGCTGATTGTTGCTGGGGTGAGTCTCCATGCCCAGTATTGTATGTGGTTACCGGGAATCGAACCTGGGTCCTTGCGCTTGCAAGACAGGCGCCCGAACCACTGAGCTAACTCCCCAGCCCAATAATTTGAATTCCTAAACCTAGTGAGGGAATGATGGAACAAACACACACGGTACAAGTGGCAGAAATTCATAGGCCCACAAACCGCCTGTGGGATGGATGTGGGGGCCCTGCCACGGGCTTGTGCCCACAACATGCCAGGGTGCGCACTTAGCTCTGTGGCTCTCCTCAACTCCAGCCTTCCCTTAGTCATGTGCACCGCATGAGAAGATGCGCTTTCTCAGAGGCCACAGGTGTGGCCTGCCGACCTGGCCCAAGCACTCACTTTCCTGCCTCTCACAGCCAGCAGACAGCTTACCTGGCACAGGTGAGCAGTCCCTGCCGGGCCAGCAGCAGTCATCAGGGCTTTTGCCTCTTCACATATATTCTTTGATAGTGGAAATCACTAGGTAATAGGCCTAGAGTCGTTCTGTGCATACTTAATGTGCAATTTAAAAAATATATATAAATGTATAAATTTGGGAATGAAAACTAAAAAATTATAGGATAGCAGTAGTAAATAGGCTTCTATGAGACTGTCTTTAAAATTATACATTCGATGTAACTCATTTATCCAGACACATGGAAAAGGCCATGCTGAGAACTTCAGCTTTTGTAGTTATTTTGTAAAGTTTCAAAACTGTTTTCAACTACAAGTGTTATAAGACCCTGTGACAGCAGGAACTAAAAGAGAAAATAACCTTACAAATATAAACAGAAAATATTTTGAGTCCCCACAGAACGTGTATTGCAAATGTCCCACTCTGGTTACTAGACTTTCCCTAGATTCTTCACCCCGAGGCTGTTGTTAGCAGACAACACCACATCTAGCGCCACATCCGGCTTTTTTCTTAAGTGGTTATCGAGACATCTTCTGTGAGCTGTTTAATTCTTACTCTCGTGCCTCTTGAATGAACCGGAAAGTGATCTTCGTGGCGTGATAAACCTGACAGGTTGTTTTGTGTCTCATCTCCAAGACAGAGCGCGAGGGTGTGCTAACTGCAGAGCCTTCGCGCCGCTCCCCCAGCTGCTCTGAGTGACACACGGCAGCTTAGGGTCCAACTTCAACTGCCCCGTCGTCTTCTGACCTTTTGTTCTGTGTTGTGGCACAGAATAAAGGTCTCTATCAAATAAAAGGAGAATGTGGATTATTGGTTAAAAAAATTAAAAAAGGAAGGTAAATGCAAATTCTGCTTTCTGCATCAGCAAAGGAAAAGGTTTTGTAGTCAGAAAAGAAAGCAGATTGATGAAAACAAGATGTGGGAAACAGCCACCTTCTGGGTATCTGACAGCTCTCCTTCCCGACCCTGGGGAAGTACAACGTGCATGACTGAAGTGATTTTAGGCAGAAGGGATGGGGGTGGAGGAGAGGAAAAAGGAGAAAGAGCCACTTCAGAAATGAGCTCTTGAGTACAGTGACCCTAAGTAATAAATTTGCTTCAAAGAATTTCTTAGACATGGAAATTTGAAAATACTATAGACATTATCTCTGATGTGTACTTACATTAGCAATGGTTTTTCCCATTTTTCCTGTACTGTGAATTAATTTTTAAAATTTCCTACAACAAATATAATTTCTTAGCAATTAAAAAAGATTAGCTGGCCGTCTGCAGGAGACCGGGAGGTCTTCTAGGTCCCAGCAGCTCGCAGGAAACCTGTGGGCGGCGGGTGTGGTTGTTTTCGTTCATCAAGGTCGGACTGCCAGTCTCCTCCAGTAGCTGGGGGTGAAATCGGAAGAGGTTGCTGAGGGCAAGAAAGGGCACTAAGGCACTGTGGTCAGAACAACAAAGAGGTTTACGCCAGAGGAGAAAGGTGGAGTTAGGGAAATAGCAAACTCCGGAAGCAGAGGACGCACCTCACTGGGAGACTGGAACAGGGGACTTGAAGACCCCTCTAGGGTTGGATGCAGGAGAAAGCCAGAGAAGTGTGAAGGCGATGTACCCCATTCCTTCAGGAACAGAACCAGTGTCCCTTCCCAACACCGCCCCCCCCCCAGCTCCATCCAGAACCAAACAGAAGATAAAGGGAAATCCAGAGTGCCTGGTGTTGGTTGTGCAGTGGTGCAAACTGCATGAGTTCCTATTTTTAAGCACCTTAAAGTCCCACTACCCAGAACAGACTCATTTGTCCAGAAGCTGGAAGTCACCAGGCAGTGGTTCAAAGCATCAACATGGTCAGAATGGTCAGGTGCTATAAATCTCTGCAGAACCTTAGGAAAACACACAAGAAGACACAGTCCATCTCTCAAGGTTACCTACGGGTATCGAGAGACCTGTGCGCACAATCGGATTCTCTGTCAGAATAAACTGTGTTTAATAAGGATTGCAAAAGGAAAGATACAGATGAGTTAATTTTCTTGGGAAGGGGAAGAAAATAATTCGACATGGAAAGCCCTTGGACCTCCACGGAGTGTGTGGGAAGCCAGCACTGTCAGGGGAGGGGCGGCAGTGTTTTATAGCCCCCGGGGCCTGGGTTTTAGCGTGCGGAGAGCTGCGGGCGCCGCGAGCTGCCTGGCGCGCCTGGCCGTATATCTGACACGCTGGCCTCGGGGACAGCCGCCAGTGGGGGAACTGTCCCCGCCATGCAGTACAGCTTGTAAGTTGCAGTCCCGTCGGAGAACTTTGTAGTTGGCTGTCAGTCCGGGGGAAGATAAAAGAGGCAGCCTCTTTTTAGGCAGTGTGAATTCATTTCCCCGGAATGAGTTAGAGGGCCAGACAGCACCAGTGAGCTCGCTGAGAGCCTGCAAAGTGCTTCCTGTGAGGAGGACCGAGCTCGGGCTGAGGACGGGCGACGTCTGGCGGGCTCGCCCCAGTGGCAGCGGCACCTCGCTGGTCCGGTCACTTCTAGGACGACTTGTGCATGGACTTAGAATGGCAAGTCGAAGGACATGCGGGTCTATTCCACGTTAAAAGTCAACATTCAGGCTCTGAACACTAGGGTGAGGAAGGCTTAGGAGCCATAGGGATGCTTTCACTTGCTCTTCAAGTCCTGATGCGTAGGAGATACTGTACTCGTGTAATTGTCCATTGAAGCAATCAGTGACCATGTTAGGGTCCCGACAACAATGACATGAGATCTGTGTCACGCTACGTAGTTCCTGTGCTTACAGACAGCATCCCTGGCCACTGCAGATGTCGTTTGTAAATCAGTGCAAGAGATATTAGGAATGACAACCATAGAAACATAGGTCTGAAGTGAGCATTAATTCGGGAAGCAAACAATGAGAAATTACTGTCATTATACCTTTGCATAAAGTTCTTCTATATTTCTGGAAAGATAGATGCATACAAATACTGTAAACACACAGAAAATGAATATTTTATCCAGATTAAAAGTCGTTATCAAATTGCTAATGAACCCATGAATGGGCAACTAGACGATAGATGGCATCTTAAACATTTAGCTTTAGAATGTGTCCCCATGCTCACGGAACATATTGACACTTCTGATTGGATATCATGTCACGGCCAATAAAGCTATAGAAATGTGTAATTAGGACATATTCTTCCACAAGAATGGAGTTTAGCATTAATTTATCAAACTTATTTAAGAACTCATCTGTTCTCAACACGCACGCAGCAGCTTATTGGATTTGTGTGATATCTAATTGACTATTTTCTCGACATAATGAGCAGCATATACTCCACGCTGCGGTGTCTGCAGAAGGCACAGTACTGCGGTGACACGAAGCCATGACGGGGTGTGGGCCCACGTCAGAGGACGCAGCCTGTGAAGCGTTGCAGGTGCAGGACGCAGAGCCTCCAGGCCCACGTCCACGTTCCCGGCTCTGCAGACTGCACTGAGGTGTCTCCACAGGCGGGGAACTAAATCAGCGGCTCTCTCCCAAAAGTATCTTTGGCTTTGCAAACATTTTGCACAACTGAAAAGCTGAAATTCCCCTTTTGAAATAGCAGATGTAATTACAGCTTTTAAAATTTCAAAACATGTGTTGAGGAGTTCGTAGTATCTACCTGGTGAGCGGGCCATGGGGAAAGAGGCCGGCGAGGAAGCAGATATGCTTTGCATCTGTAGCTCTGCGCCACCGTGTGTCCGTAGCACGATGCTCTCCTTTCTCGTGGTGAGGGTCCTGTTCTCACTGAATAAATAACAATATTCAAGGCAGATTTTAGATATTTTTACACTGAAAAATATGACTCTTATACCTGATTTTCTTTCATCTGAGTTTTGAGTAAGGAAGTTCCCAGTAGATAAATGTCAGCTATGAATTAAAGTAGCTAATTAGAAAACAAGATAATCTAAATAGCTAAGGGAGCATCCGCCTGTAGCCACTAAGACACGGTGCTACCACAGAGGTCCCTTCCGCATTTCTCTGGGTGTCTAGGAGAGGCTGTTGGTTGGCAAAGGCCTTTGGCAGGGAGTTGCAATAGCTATAAAAATCATTAATATTTTCCAACTGCTACATAGATCTTAAATTTAATAACTATAACTTAGTAGTTTGGTTTAGTTTTTTTTTTTTTTCCCCCCTTCAGAGATAGTTTTGCTAAAATGCCACCATCTATAATAAATGTACTAGACTTCCATTTGGACATGCTATCTTTTTTCCTGTGTGTGTGTGTGTGTGTGTGTGTGTGTACTTAAAACAAGGCATATTTAAATGTATTTGTGATCTTACTACAAACATTTCTTGGATTCTACTTTATATATTTAACATCATTGATGATAAAAGTATCAAAGTGTAGGTAATAGTAAATTCACAAAATGTTTTCATCATTCTTTTCTGGATGATTATTTAGGTTTGTTATTTTAGCACTAGCAAAAATTATTAACATATTTTTGTATATCTACTTAATGTATAGTTAGAATGAAATGCTAACTTAAAAGCTGACTATTTTTCAAGCAGTGTGGTGCATATTAATGAAATATTTTCAAGAAACATCACACTAATTCACATGCCTCCTAACGCAACACTGTACAGTATGTTTATCTGACCATAATGGTGCTGATTTGATAAGTGAAAATAGTAAGATACTTTAATGTACATTTATTTTATTCCTATCAAACTCAAACACTTTTGTGTCCCTACTCTTTATTTACTTGTCTTTCTTATTTGTATGCTCCCATACTCTACCCAGAATATACTAAAGGTTTTAATTTAAAGGTTTAATTTTTAAAGGTTTTAAAATTTGATTTGATATTTATAGCTGATTAAAAATTGTGGATAATAATAGTGATTACCACTTAAAATATCTAGTTTATCTTTTTATTTTCTTTATAAGCTGGAAAATGGTGTTTTTGATTTTTGATAGTAAAATTTTGCTTGGTTTTATCTGTACAAACTATTTTCTCCATCTGGAGAAAGCAAATATGTTGCTGAATTTTACAAAATAGATTAGAGATTTAAATTTATAATAATATCTGTTTCTGAGTTATTCCTTTTGTATTTCTCTGAACTATTGCTATTTTGAGTCCATCTTTGTGTTTTCTATATATAAAATATCTTTGTCTGTAGCTAGTTACTATCCTTCCCTTAAATCCTATTTTTGTTTTTTATTAGAAGACATCAGTTTATCTCATATATATTCTTCAAATGAGTATTAGATATCTGAAAAAAGTTGCTATTGATTATTAATAAGTTTTCCTTATAAATTAATTTGTGAGGAATTTCATCTTCAGATATTTGCCATCTGAAGACATGGGATGCTTTCATTTATTTAAGCATTTTATATCTCACAATAAAATTTTGTATTTTCTTTATGAAAACCTTAAATTTCTAGCTATGCTATGTATTTTTATTTTTGTAATTATTATTGCATTCATTTATTTTTATTATGAATTTCAGGAGAATCACTAGCACTCCTCAGTGTTTTAAAAATAGTCTTCATCAGCAGTTTCTTTAAATATTTTTTTCAAATTTCAAAGTTAATAATTTCTCCACCTCTGTGAAAATGGAAAATATAGAATTTCTCAGACTAATAGCTTTAATCCAGCCCACTTAGTTACAAGAACTTGGCTGAGTATAATACAGCAACACACAGGGTGGACACTTTTACTTTTAATGACAAGACCTCTAATTCAAATTCTGTATCACAATCTCAGTTCATGCAATTTAATTATTTTAAGTTAGTACCAAATAAACTGTGTAACTCATTATTTGTTTCTAGTAATTCTAAGATCATTAAATTAAACTTATAGAGTGAATGTCATATATAAAATATAGATACCCACAATTATCTGTTGAGGAGCCTAACGTTTCTCCCTCATGAAAACTTATAAAGAAATAATCAGAAGACAGACACACAAAAATATTTGTAAAATTATGTTCCTGACACTTTATCTGACAAAAATGTGTATAGTGGAGAAGATACTTGGCTGCATGTATTGTATATGCTGTGATGAATAATACAGTATGGGATGTATATTTATTGCTGAGGTATATTTATGTATTTAGACTTTCAAAATGGTGAGTACCATAAAATTCCAGAACTTCTAGGGGATTATACATAGAAATCCAGATATGGAAATGTATCTGCTGACAAACATCAAATGATAGAAATGATACATCAAATGATACAAACAAATCAACTCATTTTTCTTAAAACACCAAAATAAAGACCAGAATTACAATTACCTTGAGATTTTAGAGGCTTGGTTTTTCTTTTTATGGTCTCTGATACATTCTTAAAATGTATAATGAACAAATATTTCTTTGTAATCACAAGGTGAAGGAATGTCTGAAGTCAAAGGGAATAAAAAGGAAGGGTCGTTTGTAGTGCGTTACATTTTATAGTGAAACTACTAGAATACTTTAGGAAAGAGACTTCAGACCAGCAAACTCTCCAGAGAACATGGGAACAAAAGACTTGAATTCATTATGTGCGAGATGTTAAAAGATCTTAGGCTATGGTTTCTTTTTTAAGCCCAGCCATCTGCAATTACTGTTTATTATCATCTTGCTCACACTCGAGTCCCTTAAACTTAAAGTGGTTCACTTTCCATTTTCCCAATAATTTATTCCTTTATGATAATAGAGTTTCTTATTATCTTTTTTGATTTGTATCCTGTTTCCTGTTTAATGATTTACTTTGCATGGCATATGGGCGAAAGTTATCATACTAGAAAAATTATTATGCTGTAATAATTACGGTACCATCAAACTGAATTAAATTATGTTTCACTGTAAATAGTAAAATGTATTAATTTTTTTAAAAGCCTTTTTATGCCAGTGAGGATAAAGTTACCTTCATGTACTTTCATTAAACACTGTGACAGCACAAGTCACGTGGACCGAACTGGTAACAAATCAACTCATTTTTCTTAAAAGCCCTCTTCCCGGGGCGGGTTCTGAAGTTGGCTTCCTCAGGACTGTGAATTAAGCAAAAATTAGTGAACAGAGTCTGTTATTCTGGAAATAAAAGTTTTCCCCTCAGTGTGCAGACGTTAGGAGGCAGATCTTGAAACAATGAAGTTCTGTCTCATTGGTTTGAAATGAACTCACATTTCCCTAAACATGTCAGAATAGCTGTGCCCAGTAGAAATATAGCTGCCATGTGTAATTCAACTGTCCACATTAAAGAAAGTAAAAAACAAAAAAAAACAGCTGAAATTTAATAGTAAACCTGATTCAATTCAGCATATCAAAAAAAATCAATGTATAATAAAATCTCCAAGCTAATAATGAGATAATAGATAATTTTTTAAAATTTTATTTATTTATTTTTTTGAGACAGGGTCTCACTTTGTGATTCAGGCTGGCCCTGAGCTCAGCCTCAAACTCACATCGCAGCAATCCTCCTGCCTCTGCTTCTCAAGTGCTGGGATGACAGGCGTGAACCACCACGCCCAGCACTGTGGTATGTGGTCCTGATTGTTGCTGGGCATGAGTCTGCACGCGCAGGATTATATGTGGTTGCCAGGGGATTGAACCCGGGTCCTTGCGCTTGCAAGACAGGTGCCGGAACCACTGAGCTAAGTCCCCGACCCGATAATAGATATTTTGCATACTAAATCAATGAGTATGTTTTGTATTCATGGTACGCCTCAATTCGTTTTATTTATTTTTATTGGTACGTGTTTGCAGTTCGTGATGATTACGTGTAATCACCGCGCGGCGTGTGTGCACAGCACCTCTGAGGGGTTCCTCTCACCTCCTCTTACAACCCCTCTCTGCTCCCTGTCTCTGGCCCCTTCTCTTAGGCAGGAGTTCTATTCCTAGCTGTTCTTCAGCGTTCTTCCCCCCCCCCCCATCTCTTGTTCTCTTCCTATGGGAACAAGATCTCTGTGCTTCTCATCAGTCTTTTCTTTTCCTCTTTATTTATGTATTGGGTTTCTTAAATTCAAATAATACTTTTCATAGATGACTTAATCTGTAGTTAGATTTCATAAAGTTTTTAGCTGAGAGGAGATTCACATACACAGCTGTTCCAAACATGCTTAAAAGTTTTCCAGTAACTGTATTAATGATCAGTTTTAAGTTTGGTCAGGATGTGCTCGCTTCGGCAGCACATATACTAAGTTTGGTCAGGATTGGATTAAATTAGAAGGTCATACTGGTCGCCTTGCAAGTACTGTGGGCCGAATGGGTGCTGGCTCTGTACTTGGCACTGTGAGTACAGTGTGGGTACAGGGCACCATGTCAGGGGCTAATGCACTGGAAAAGGTAAAGAGTTAAAAGTTAAAGCAGCAAGCTTTTCCGTTGTCATGTCCACTAGATTTCAAGGAATATAACATTAATTTTTGTTCATTACATAAACTGTTTGACTCAATGAGTAGAATAAAATAATTATTCTGGGTTTTGGAGGGGTGGTTTTATTTATAAATCACCTGCCCTTTTTCTAATTCTCCATTTTTTTCCTTAAGGCAAATATTTATACAAATTATGCTGAATGTCCCTGGGACAGACCTTAGTTTAGCTATTATATGCCAAGTTTTTAGTAAAGCAAAGAACATCTACATTAAGGGGAAAAATAAATGTAGTTAATATTGTACACACCATGTTCTGCTTTTGCTTCTAAACTGTCTCATAAATCATGTAAATAAGCACAATAAACATTTATTGAGTGATTCTGTAATACCGGGGATCATTATTTGTGATGACACGTAGAAGTTGGCTCAGGAAAGCTGAAAGTATGTCCTATGTCAAGCCATGCCTTCCATCAACTTTAGAGAGGCATTTCTCTCCCAGGATTACAACTTAGTGTAATGGCGCCTGGCGATATTGGCATTTGTGGTATGACTTCTTTGGGCCAGCTCAGCATTCTTAAAAAATAAATAGTTTTTTCAGTCTGTGATTGAAAGGGTTAAATAGTACCAATTCATTACCACTCACAAAAGGATTTATTTTGTTCTCATAAATCAATTTTATTCCACATTTTTATTTTTCCCTTGGGTGAGCTACTCCAATTGAAATCAATACAAGTGCAAGTGACACAATCAATCTAGATATTTGATTATGGATTGGCGATCCCCCAGCCTGCTTTCAGCCAGTTTCTTTCTGATCATGTCTCTGAAGAACTAAATATTCTTATTGGTATCTGTGAGTTATGAAGATATTTAAAAAGCACATAATAACCCTCATTTGTATACTGATAATGGAAACCCCCCCCAAATGAGCCAAGCTTAAGACTTAAAATATGTAACTAGAGTATTGTTATCCTGTTCAAATTTCTCAATATTTTTCCTGTGGTAAAGTCAAGTTTTAAAATAACTGCATTCTTCTCTTAACAAAAGGCTATTCATACAATGGTTAGCTATGAGCTGCATTCTTAGGGTGCTATTAGGAACGCGAGTAACGATTTCCCTTGACAGAGGTGATGTCTCTTTTCACACATCTATTTTAGAGCCAAACCACACCAACTGATCTAGGTTAACAATGCGAAAACACCGAAGGTGAATAAGAAGCCTTTGAAAGGTTCCAGGTTGCTGCTTTTCATTTCTATAATTACCCAGGTTGGAAAGACACCATCCAGGAATCTGAAAGGGAAAACCAATTCCACTTTAAATTAGAGAACAGAATTGATTAAGTTATTGCTCAGGTGGCCAGCATTTATCTATCAGAGTCTCTGCTTCACACATTGGTAACTTCTGACCCTTCAGGTATCGGATGCTCGTCTGGGTACCTGAGTTCCATATTACAGTTCTCCTGCCTCAAACTCTACCACCTGTTTTTGGTTCCTAAGTCAAATTTTGCTAAAGCAAAATTAAATCACATAGTGATCTGGTTCTTTTCCCTTCTTGGAACGAGGCAGTAGTTGATGCACTTATCTGATTCTGTCCTTAAAATTAACCCGAAGGCATGATTAGCACTGCGTTGGCTATGTTGGGCGAATATTCCAGCCTTGGCAGCCTTTTCTTATTTTCAGCAGGATCTGGACATGAGTGTGTTGTATGTTTGGGCTGATCATCTCCCCCTGGCTGTCTGCTGGAATGTTTTAAGTTTTCCGAAGTGATGGGATGTGTACGATACCTGTCTTTCTCTGATGAGTCATTAGTTAGTCTTCGGTTACTTTTTGTAATTTTTTAGAACAGCAGCTGACACAGCCACCCCAGCACAACCCTTGGGTTTTCACTGGAACAACCCTTGGGCAGGCAGAATTAGGGGACCACCTATCATGTATTTTCTACCTACTTCTTTCCTTTTCAGTATTTTGCATTTGTAATTGCCAAATAATGGAAAGCATCTCCAAAGGTACATGCAGTGACACCACACCAGGCTTTATGAGCAAACGTTTTCTCCCCGAACCCTGCCCACTCTTTAGAGTTTACACAAGAGAATCAGCCCAAAAACGGGAAATGACTCCTTCGCTCAGGAAGGCATAACATTTTTAAGAGGTCATCTCTGTAATCGTTTAGTTCAGAGGCTGGCAAACTTTTTCCTCAAGGGGCCAGAGAATAAACATTTCAGGCCTTGCAGGCGAAATGATCGCTGCTATAATGACTCCATTCTGCAACTGTAGCGGAACAAGGCTGGGAAGGATAGCGGCTTTGTTCCAATAAAACTTTTATTTATAAACATTGACAGAGGGCCAGATTTTTCTGATAGGGTGAGGTGTGTTCACTTCTGGTTTTATCATTGTTTGTTTCTACGTTAAAACGTAATTTATATACTTTCCTTGGATATTTGAGCCTTACCATGTATTTTGATTTTATAAAAATTATTAAAGCTAATGTGAAGCTCATGTAATATTAAAATAAAATTTGTGAGAATTCCCTCCCCTAGAAATAACTGATGCAGTAAAGAGTGGTCACATTCATAGGTGATTTCTCCATAGTAAACTAAAGAAATAAATTTAATTAGTGTAAATAAAGATGAATTATAGCAAAGAAATTCAAAAGCTTGCAAAGTTGCCCGGAAGGCCAGGAAGCTGTGTTTGCCAAAACCATAAATAGCATGGTCCAGATGAACTTGGGACTCAGGCAGGGGACGTGGGGCACACTTTCCCCACTAGCAGGAGGGCTGCCATGTGGGTGCCCTGGAAAATCACAGCCCGCTTTCTGGATTCTCAACAACTCCAGAGGTATCTAGAGCAATCCTGAGTGGTCCTGCTCCTTCACCTGTGTATCATCCGTGTGGAAGCGTGTGATGGGTAATGCCTGCGTGACTGTCAGCTTCAGGATCTTCGCAATCTTTCCTTTAACCCTACACAAAGTTAATTATGTGTCTGGTCTTTCTCTTTCTACAAACTCAAATTCTCTGATTATTGCAATATTATCATTCTCATTTCAGTGCATGGATTATATTTACCTCAGGACTTTTCCTTGTGCCATTGAACTTCAGCAAGTCTCTCTAGCTCCTAGATTTTCCTAACGTGATTATTAATTAATATGTTTAATATTTCCAATATGCTTTTCTGGCTCTGTAACATCTTGCTTCATCTTACAACAAATACATTATTTCCCGCCAGGCATCATAATTCTTTAGTCTTTGTCACACTGGACTTCTTTCCTTTCTTTTGGCCGTGTAGATATACACTGAGTACACTTCCATGAGATAATGGTATCAAAACTGTGACCCAGCTGAAGCAAGCGGCTTTGCTGGAGTGGGCCTCACGGGGAACAAATGAGAAGAGTCCGGCAGCTATCAAGTGTCTATTAGCTGAGGGCGGCTCCCAGCCCCACACCCTGCAAGGAACCAAATGCAGACTAGCGCTGTGAAAGGGGATCTATCCTCGCTGGAGCCTTCACTGGACTTCAGGCTGGTCCAACACTTGGCACCTTTGAAAGATGCTGAGCAAAGGACCTATCAGGCACGCCAGTGTCCTGACCCTCAGAAAGTAGTGTGTACTGATGTGCTAAGCTGGCGGTTCTGCCCTGGCCTCTCAGCGCAGTTAGTGTAGCATGACCTGGTTGTGCTGCTGCAGCGGAGAACCCCGGTGGAAGCCACCTGGTGACCCCGTTTCCCTTCGGTCACTGTACTTCCCATGTGGTTGCTGATCCTCAAAGAAACAACCTAAAACATAATCCCTGCACTAAAGACAATGTGTGATCGTTTCATGGAATGGTGCGTGGTGACAGGATCAGGCACCAATAGTGCGGTGGGCTGTGCTGTGGATCAAGGGTGCTGAGGCTCGGTGTGGGTCACGGGGGTGCTGAGGCTCGGCATGCTGAGGTATGGTGAGGTTCCATTTGGAGGGTGAAGGTCACTTTCTGTGGGAGCACATTTGCCCATTTAGCTCTTAGCTGATGGAGAGGGGGTGGGAATCAGTGGTTTGTTCATTGGGAAAAGAGACTGGCCAAGTGGAGAGAAATAAGTCAAAGTAGAAAAATAAATATGACATGGAAAATTACCACACAGCTGATGAAACAGGTCACGTTTGACTACTCACACACATCTTTTTAAAATAGCCTTTCTGTTTTGGAGCATCTTTAGGTTCCCAGCAGTGCTGAGCAGCAGACAGGGTCTGCGCTGTCCCTCTGCTCTCTAAGTCCTTCCTGGGGTTAATATGACAAAAGCCAAGCACATTTGGCCACGGTGCATACAGCAACCTCAATGAAAAGAAACCATGCACCGCAGTATTTGCTAAGTGACCTAAAATGTTCACGAGGCTGAGTGTCACCTAACCTGGTGCCATGCGCTCAAAGAGAATCTGAATTGAACAAACCGGAAAGATGTGCACGTCCTTGGCACTTCCCGGCCTCCATGCGCATGCGCCGGGTCGGTATTTCTAGGGCACCTTTTGGTGGCTGACTAAGACTCCTGTTCCCTGAAGTACAATTGTGATACTAGCACAGTGACCGACACTGAGAGTGAGATCGACAGAGTTTCACTTTTACCACATGACGACCAGTTAAAATCAGTCATACAGTAGTTACTGCTGTAGTAGTTACAGTAATGGTAAGGAACATGATGCATCTTCAGAAAAGTTCTGCGCAGAGGAGTGACTGATTCGTGACTGGCTCTTCCTTCCTGTTCCAAAATGTTCATGGAAAAAAATTATGTTGGTTTACATCAATAAGTACCTTGTATAGTGTTAAAAATCTAAGTCAGGTTCTGTGTTTCTTTGTCCATTTTAATTACAAAGAAAGTAAAACCCTAGTATTTTTCATAGTCACACAGTTCAGAGATCCATTGGAATCATGGGACTTGAGGGGCGGACTTGCTTTGAGGTTAAAATAATTGCCAACATGGTGGCATCTTTATGAAGAATAAATCAGTATCTTTAAGATGAATGCATGCCGTCCAGAGTGACCTAGGAACCTTGGCTCCCATGGAAAAACTGAACCCCTCTGGCCTGATCTATCAGACAGTGTCTTTTCCATTCTGCTGTCGGCAGAATTCTGTGAGTCACTTGAAGCTAGTAGCTCTAAATCTGAGACCTCAGTGCAGGGAAACACAGCTTTTTTTTTTTTTTCCATCAAGAAGTAGGAAAATTAGTTAACACCTTTTCTACCATAAGGCGTAATTGGATTCAGAAGCTGGCTAACTTACAGCAAGACCAGGTCTGACATATAAAATCCACACAAGGTAACAAGAATCAGTTTGGTTTGTTCGCTGTCATTTCTCATTATAATCTTTGTCATGAGAATGGATTCATGCTGTGCCATTTTCTGTTCTTGTTACAATCTTTGTCACATGAATAAGATATCAGGATGTTAATGTCTGGCATACAGGATTCCACGTGTGATGATACCGCGCAGGACTATGCTGACCTTTGCAATATTATGTATTCTGATTGGTGGTTCATTTCACCTCTTTCCTACAAGTTAATAAGGCTGTAAAAAGGAGAGAAGTGAAATAGCCAACCAGTCAAATTATAGAATATTGAAAAGGTCAGAGCAGTACAGCACAGAGGAAAAAAATTATGGAATATATGGTGCATTACGATTCTTGTGACAGTGATTATAACGAGAATGGGAAAGGATACCCGTTTATGTTATTTCAATCTAGAGAGTCCCACAGGATGCTGTTCCCAGGGTGGGGATCATTTTCGCATCCTACAAGTAAAAACAGACACTTAGGTGGATTCTTACTTTAAAAATAACTGCACAGGAAATGCCTGTTACTCCGCAAATGAGGACATTATAAATAAGATTTTAACTTTAGAAAATGGACATTGATGCCATTATCATTTTAATAATATTTGATGCTTGAAGCTGAGGGATTCTACACAAGTGACAGCGGTTGGCCGTATGAATTGATCACACATTTTTCTTCAGAATACAGGAGCCAAGGAGGACCGACTGACTTAACATCTTTGAAGATGCTTTCGAGTGTGGAATTTCCTGAAGTAGCAGTGATGAGCTTATTTTTAGATTTGTGTATGATTCATTCAAAGTGTGTTTCCTCCTCGCGATGTGTGATCTTAGCCAATACCCAAAGCGTTTTTCCTTTCTGAACACGGTCACTGCTAGGAACAGGGTGGGCAGCAGAAGACAGGCAGAGAACACTGAATTCAGAAGGCCCAAAGCCACTGTTCTCAGGTGTTCAGTAGCGATCACTCATTTTAAAAACTGTTTTTACGAACATCCTAGAATTTCTCATGAAACAGCTCCATGGGTCTGTCATTTGTAGCAATAGAGCAGACCCAAATGGAAGCTTTGTAGTTTTCTTTGGATGTATTTTTTCACTAGTAAACATCACTTATAACCCAATTCTAGACTCTGAAGACATCACAAATAAAGAAGCCAAATGTGTTCTAACTACTTTTAAGAGCAGGGGAAATACATTTTGTTCATTATTTAGGACCAGGCAAACTACACTGAATCGGTAGCTCTCGGTTTTAATGGTGTGGAGACTTCTGGGCCAGGCTTTCTTCTCATCGGGAAGGTGTGGGTGCCCCTCAGTGTGGGGTGCTGGTGTCGGGTACCTGTTGGTGTGGGACTTGTGCTGTACCTTTGTGGAGGTGAGAATGTTAGACTCGTGCAGCTGCGCAGCTTCTGCTGTTCGACATGTTTTATGCTACGCTAGGCGGGATGGTTATATAATTGCATACTCCTCATAATTATTGAGTAATTATATACTTCTTATAATTACTGAGTAATCATTGTTCTGTAACTAGAACTTAATGTTACAACTAATTGTATAATCACACGTATTAATTTTGTTATCTAAGAAACTTAGAAGAAAGTGGTATTTAATATAGCTTCCCCCCACCTGTTCTGCCATTTCCAAAGCTGTCAGTTGCATTTGTTTTGCAGCTGAATTTTGCTTCAAAACCAAATAAACAAAATGCAGGGTAAAAAAACCCAAACCTGCATTGATATCATAGGACTACATGCTTACTTATTGGTGATATGGTTGCAGCGGGCTAGAAATCTGATGCTCCCTTGGCTTCATTGTAGAAATCTTGTGATTGATTTGCAGTGTTGTGTCTTTCTAATATGCCCAGTGATATCAGGGTGCAGGAGATGGGGCACTCGCCTGCTCTCCGCAACTAAGCTGACCTTTCCGAAATTTTACAGCCAAGCCAGTGATGCTGGCAGCCATTGTGCAGCTCTACCTGCAAATGCTCCTGAGGATTTAGGTATCAGGAGAACTTGGGAAGATTTTCTGACGGAGACTGCGAAAAACTCACAATTATTTCTTGCTTTGTATTCATGCATTTACAGTACATGCAGATTACATTCACTGTGGCACGCGATTCTCTTCATTTCCCTTTCCCTCCCCTTCTCACTGGATTCCCTTTCCACGTAAATCTATCTCCCCATTTCCTATTGGCTATCCTTTCTTCATCTCTTTAAACTATTTATACTGAGGATTTCTCACATTTAACAAGTTACGGAATGCTTAAGATTGGGTGTCCAATTTATTTCGTTAACATGATGGTCTCAAGGCGCATCCATTTTTTCACAGTCCAAGTTCATCCTTTTTTCTGTCAAGAGTAGGAGTCCATTGTATTTCAATACTGTATTTTCTTTTTCTACCCATCTGTTGAGGAATACATAGTCTGCTTCCAAGGTTAACTAATTTAAGTTGTGCTGCTGTAAACAATGGTATTCATATATCACTTAATGGGATATCTTTAACTCTTTGGGGAAGACACATAGGGAAATAGCTAGGTTGATGGTATTTCTAGTTTTAGCTTGTTGAGGAATGACTGTAACCAGATTTCTTGAGGGCAGAACAGGCATTGAGCCTCTTGCTGCATGCAAAGTGCTCCTCTTATATAACTAGAGCTCGGAAATGTTTAGTTGGATCAAGTTCACTAACTGTACACACCCTAGAAGCTCTTTCTCAAGTTGCATAACTTCTTGCCAGTATGAGCTCACATATATAGGAGATCAATTAAATTGCCAATTTCTAGTCCATAGTAATAAATTATTGGATGCTATTAGGAGAGTTTTCTGGTTCTGGAAAATACATCCTGAATATTCACAACATTAAAAATTTTAGCCACTTCATCCCCAAATTATAAACATATTATTAGATATTTTGTATATTTTAAAATTTTTGTCTACATCACCTATCCCTCAGGAAAATTACCAGACACACTTTTGCATTATGTGAACTTCACTGATTTCAGAATTTGGAATATAATCTGACAGGGCAATGGCATGATGGTACTTTTGTTAATTAAAAACTGAATTTTGATTAATAATGCATTATTAGTTTGGGAGGGGTGGAGAATTTGACAGTAGGTATTTGCCACAAAGAAAATAAAATGCAAGGTGTATACTCCTTAAAGCAACTGCTAATTCTAATTGTTTTTCTGGACACAAAAATGATGGCTTTGGAAGTTGTTCTGATCACAGTGATGAATGGATGTGGACACCATGCCAGGTAATGCTCTGCTGATAAAGTCAGGGAACGGGAGTGTGTATGACGGGGGCCACATGTGTAATCTCGGGGGGCAGTACTGTGCCCCACTGAGTGGACTAAGGGGCCTATGAAAGCGTGCTGGGTAAAGGAAGGCTCACGTGCAGATCACAGCACTGCACTCTGCTTTTTATTCCCAGCTCACAGATGAAAAACTAAAAGTTCTGAAATATTAAGTAACATAGCAAGGAATGTATTAATAAAAAATCACAAAGACTGGCTCAAATGCAGGACACTCCAACACTCAAATTTATGTTCTTTACTTGGTTACTAAATGTTTTTGTAAATGTTGCAACCATTAAAATTTCTTGGGCCGGGGATTTCGCTCAGTGGTTCCAGCGCCTGTCTTGCAAGCGCAAGGGCCTGGGTTCGATCCCAGCTAACCACATACCATACTGGGTGTGGAGACTCACCCCAGCAGCAGTCAGCACCAGATACCACAGTGCCAGGCGTGGTGGCTCACGCCTGTAATCCCAGAATTCGGGAGGCAGAGGCAGGAGGATTGCTGTGATGTGAGTTGGAGGCTGAGCTCAGGGCCAACCTGAACCACAAAGCGAGACCCTGTCTCAAAAAAAAAACCAAATTACTGTACACTGCATAATCACTTTTGCTAGGTGGTCATTTTTCACTTTTTAATAATTTCATCAGTAAATATTACATCAGTGTTTGGAGATCTCAAAAAATATACTTATTTATCCCCTTAATGTCTAATATTTGTGGGTTTTTTGGGTTATTCTATATCTGCATAATTTGTAGGAAAGAAGAAATGTTCATACAGTATAATCCAAGTGCAAGGTCATGAGTTCAATCCCCGGTATCAAAAAAAAGTGTTTGAGCAAGTCAAAAAGCCTACTTTCAGTTAAATTTGATATTCTTAGTGGTTCTTGTATGTTTCAAAAGAGTACAGTAATCGTAGCCCATTCTAATATTTGACTAAGTGAAGCAATATTTTGGAAAGGTGCCTTGTGCAAAATTTTCCAGAAGGTATTAAAATACAAAATTAAATGAATGCTGTAATTTTCAGTGCTAACCCTTTTCCTGTTTTAACCCAATTTCTGAGTCTCCCTAACTTGAACACAGGCCGCACCGAGAAGGGTGAGGATACAGCGATCGGGCAGGAGTGTGTCCCCCTGCTGGCGACCTGAGGAGATTCAGAAGGGGCTTTGGCAGCGGGGAGAGGCGTAGGCCTGGGCCTGGGCATGGGGAGGGTAGACCGGAAGTGACTCTTCACGCAGCCGGGCACCTTTGCATTTTCCATATACCCTTAAAGTAGGACTCTGCATCTAGGAGAACACGTTTCCCTTCAACCCCCAGTTAACTTTCTAAATATTCTAACCAAATCTGAGCATTAAGAGAGAAGCCACCCTAACTTTCATCAAAATGAGGCCAAAATACCATTACTGATGACATAAATAGCATAGCAGATGTGTATCTAAATGTGTTATACACAGAGGCCATTCCCACGAGGAGGAAAAGGTATTGTTTTCTGCAGTCTACTTACTAAAAAGAATTCATAGACTAATAAAATTCCCCCCAAATTAATCAGCTCCTTGAATGATAAATTTATACATCTTCGGTATTTTTACTAACATAGATGACATTTGTGGTAGGTCTTCATATTTTCTTTGAATAACCATTGAAGTATTTTGATCACTATGATAGATTAGGTGGTAACTAATGGTAACTGAAGTAACACTTGTTCACAAGGTAAAAGTACTGTTGCGTGGGTGGAGCACACGCCCTGCCTTTGAGGACAGGACCATTATCATTCTAGTTAGTACACACAGTATATTCAAGAATCCAAGAAAATATTGAAATAGTAGCAGGAAATAACCCTTAATTGTATACTAATTTTAATAATTTTCTGTTTAACCAGCAGGAAATAATTACACTCTTCTGAGTGGCACCCGAGTTGTGTACAGTGGCGAAGAAGCCAATCTTTGGGTGCCGATCCTTGGGCTGGTCCCTTTCAGTAACTACACTGTACGAGTGAATGCTTCCAACAGCCGTGGCAGCTTGGCGAGCGATCCTGTAACCATCACACTGCCTCCGGGAGGTAAGTCGATGAAAAACGTCGGCTCTTTAATTTTAAGTCGCCATTTGAACGTCTTGTTTATTGTTGGAATTAATTTTTACTTTTAGAATGCAAAGGCTCAATTATATTTCTGGTTGTTGGCTAGTTTGGTTTGGTTTTACTGAGATGCCTTTATTGATATTTTTTTATTGTCTCATTACAACTGCTTTTGTCTGTGCTCTGTGTGTTTTGTGCTGTACAGACATACACATGTATCTTTGGCTTTGTACCTGTTAAGATGGGAGGAGACTGCAAAGTTTATATTTTTTACACTGCACCTTTGGTTGTCTATTGTAAATGGCTCTTCTTTCTTGTTCTCTGAAAAGCTGCTGTAGGTGTCTACTTAAGCCTTTCTATTGAATGTAAAGAGCAGTGTGCTGATAACAGGTAGGAAACTGCTCATTCCTTTGGATAAACACCTCTACACTCCATATCCCATAGATTATATCCCCATGTGAAATGCACTTTCTGGATATTTTATTTTATTCTATCACAAATTGATCCAGTTTATTGAAAATGATCACAATTGTGATTACCTTTATCTGCAACCAACAGCCTTGTCCTAATTGTGGGAATGAATTTCAAGGAAGAAAACTCACGCTCAGGCTGGTATAACAGCCCTTGAGTCTGAGAAGCAGCAAGACTTACAGTGGTGCTTGGGGATGTACCTTCCCCAAAGACCCTGGAAAAGAGCCCCAGGACACCCAGGGTCTGCCCTGTCGCCACACTCTGGGGCCTGGCGTGGTGTGGGTTAGGGAGGATGCTCCTACCTTGACCTCAGTGATCTGCAAAACTGGACATTCCCTGTGGTCACTAGGAGTTTAAGAGCAGGAAGGGTCATAGCAGTGGTGAATCAGCAGTGTGTGGTGCCTCTTTCCCCAAGAAAGACACCTTCCTGTCGTGACATAGGGACCACTCACTCTTCTTCCCTTTTGTGGTGTGTGAAGATGAATGAATGTACGTACACCAAGACACTTGTAGGCGAGTGCAGGAGCTGTGCTGTTTGAGAAAAGTGTGTGCAAAAGAGACTTTGCAGGCTGGTCCATGTGGGTTAGTATTGTTTCATGAACCAGTAATTAATAAGGTAAGGAAATTTAGATAGGTGCTTCTTCAAAAACTGAGACCAAATTACAATCCAAAACCAAACCAAAGAGGTAACCATATCTTTATTTTCCACTCTAAGCCACCTGCTGGAAATACTAGAAAATTGTATTGACTCTTAATCCTTCATATTTAATGTATTTCATTCACATTTGGAAATTGAAGCGTAATCGGTGATTTAGTGGAGATTTTAAGTTACATAGTAATAAAATTTCTAGTAGGAAATATGAACTGTTTGATGACTTATATATTCATTCTATGGTATTTACACTGATTTAAGTAATTTATAATTCATACTAATTCAGCTTGTATTCATAAGATAGAACCATTTCAATTCATTATTCATGTATTTAAGAGCATGTGCCTATATATGAGTCACCACACACACACATACATTTTTTTTTTCAGTTAAAAGTAGCACGTATGCTGTCAGTATGCCTGCCGGTTAAGGGTTAAGGCGTGTAACCAGAAGGAAATTAGCCCTTGCTTTATAGTGCTGCAGCTGCAGCAGTGAGCCAGGAATCCAGGCCTACCATAATCTCCACACTGTGCACGTTATCTGTGTCACTGTCAGGGTACTCTTCGTCCTGTTCTCAACTTGAACACCCAGAATTTGGGAAATGAACCTTAAACAAAAGCAGAAGCACACGTCTTTCAAGACAGACAGAGATTTACTCAAGTTTATAACAGCCATCAGGAAATACTTTCTTTCATCATTACATTGTTGTTGATTACAATTAGGAAACTTATAGCTTTGAAATGATCTTTTTTATGACCTTGTGGCAGTTTAAAGGTGACAGCTCATTGATTAAATAGGCTTTAGTTCATGCTTCCTTTTACTTAATGATCTGAAAACATATTATCCTGATTTACACATAAAAATCATGCTGAAAAGCATGTGGCATTCACTGGAATATGTGTGTTTAAGTAGAATTAAATTAGTACTGAGAGTTATTAAAGAAATCTTCCATGCCTCTGTCCAGTGAACTGTGCTTCATACTGAAATGAATAGCAAACGAACCGATTTACAGAAGCGAACCAATTTATGGGCAGAGGAGCTTCTACATGCTATTTACTTTTCCATTATATTTGGATTGTTATCATTATTGCCATTTTCTTGGCTTCAATATTAGGCCTTCTTTATGATGAAGCTGAGTTCCCAGTGTCTTTCAGTGCTAGATTATGCAAAGTTTGTAATGAGAACATCTTTGGCTATATTTGCATCTCAATGTAGATTAAAAATATACTTGCAGAAGTTTGAGGCAAAACCAAAATGCTGTCTGCTTTCTTTAGACAATGTCTGCTGTCAGATGTGGTCTGGGAAGCCACTTGTACCCTTCTGATATAGCCAAATATGACTCGGTTTTGAGGTCCATCAGAAAGACATCTTTTGCCCACTGAACAACCTTTTTTTATGGAAATTGCCTGTTTAATTTGACCATCACAGTTGGGGCTAGAAGATGCTACACGGCTGAGACTATTTCTTATTCACAGTTTTATCTTCGGTGCCTAGACAAATCCTGACACCTGGTAGGTGCATAATGAATAATTGCTGAGAGTCAATAAATAAGCAGTCAAAATACCTTAATCACTGGTTCTACATCGTAAGCTTATCACGGCTGAGTCCTGCACAGGCTTCCTGTTTTGGAGTCAGCTGTAAAGTGGAACATTGTCTGTGCAGTGTGGTCCGCTGTGAGGATGCTATGACTGCATAGATTTGATTACAACCCTGGCTCCCAGGGGCATGAGTACTGGAAGCAAGAATTGTTCTCAGGTTTCACCATCTCCACACTCCGTGATTTCCCGCACATTGGTTCTTTTGCTCAGATGAGTGGGGACGAACAGTTCTGAGTTTAAAAAGGGATCTGGAAGGAGGCATGAAGGGACGTGTTGTAAAGAGTTTCACGACAGTTTATCATCTCTTAGTTGCATAGATACAAAACGTCTCATCTACCTGGAGCTAGGTGTATTTTTCTGATAGCGAAAATAAATGATGAATATATAAATCCATGTTACTTGAAGATAGGAATCAAAGCCAGCACGGTGCTGTGAGTACCTCAGTACACACAGGTACAGAGAAAATCATGAGCAGCATACTCTGGCTATTCCAAAATTTTATTTTAAATAGTCTGTGGGGAACTTCCGAGGAAATCTCCTATTTTTAGTAATGCAGCACATGCTCCCCTGCCCTTCTGAACTCAAGTTTCTGTCTTCCTTCAATTACTGTATTTTTAGGGTTGTTTGTAATAACATAATGCTTATATTTAGCACCAAGCTACTCTTAGGGAGGAAGAATATATTTAATCCTAGCTCTTGAATAGCATTGTGGTACAGGTTCAAGAGTTCTAGGGAAAGAATTTAAAAAAAAATAAAAATGGAATCCAAATGTTAATCCATAAATATGAAACTTTCCTGTGACCCTTACCCCTTCAAGATGTGGAATTACTAATGGGGTTAGGACTTCAGCGTTAATGGTGCTCAGTGCATTAGTGTTTTGTATGCATGGAATTCAGCCTTCAGTGTAATAAGTGGTTGACATTGGTGATGTCCCTTAATTTGCTTAAATCTAATTGGCTCTTTTATCAGTCAAACCTGTATGGATTGGCAATTGATCAGGAAGGGTCAGCCATGACTCCGCATGTAGTTACAGTTGCCACCGCATGGTAATCAGCCCAGACAGAGCAAATGGGCTTAGAGGAAGAAGGCGAAGGAGCTTAGAAGTTTTTCAGGATCTTCAAGTTCAGAACAAAGGCATTATCGAGTATATAAATTTTAAATACCCTGCGTTTTGCCTCCAGTCTTAAACCGTTTTTTTTCCAGATGAACTGAAATCTTGTCAGAAACTGTCTTTGTTACATCAAAGAACTATTCCGAAAGTGAAAAGACACAGCAGAAGCATAAAAGGGCATAGTTTAAAATGATTAGTGACAAATTCCATCCTGACGAGCTAGAAATGATTTTTTAATGAAAGTTTTCTATTTTTCCAGAAGGACTCATTTCCACCTCTTTATCTTTTCCCGATGTGCTTTCATGGAACAGTGGGAGGAACTCAGAGGCGCCGGAGTTTGTGAAGTTAATCTCCTTTTTAACCAGCAGTAAATAGTTTGTAATGTACACTTTCATAGTGGTGAGAATTATTATAATTTATAAACTTTGTCAAAAAATACTAGGCTTCAGGGACATGATTATTTTCCCAATTGTTTTACCAGAAAATAAAAAATGGAGACAAGTAAAATGATTGCAGGCGGTTTGGTAGATAGAATCATCTCAGATGCTTCACCCCACTTAAAATCCATGAAGGAAATGGAATGAAATGCGTTAGAAATAAACTATGAGGAACTGTATAAAAGCGTAGACCTCAATGGCCTAGCACTGTGAATTTAAATCCACCTCTTTCACTCACTGGCTGAGTAAATATAAGAAAATCCACAAGTATCTCTGAGTCTCAGTTTGTTCATCTATACAATGGGGTGGATGGTACTTCCCGCCTAACAGAATAGCCTGAAAAACATGGAAACATAATGTGTCTAAGGTGCAGTGTTTGTGTTGGTAAACCTTGGGTGCTTGCTGTCTGCTTTGTTCTGTTTTCCTAGTGCATTAGTCCATTTTCTGTTTCTTTTAGCAATGTCTGCATCTGGATACATTATGCAGAAAAGAGGTTTGTTTACCTCACAGCTCTGCAGGTCCGAGGCGGAGGCTGGGACCCAGAGAGGGCTCACCTGGCTGTCAAACCACCATGGCTGGCAGATTACAGCAGCGGGTGGGAAAGGAAGAGGTCATGTGGGTGATCCTGGAAGGCTGAGGCAGGAGGACGGCAAGTTTGAGTCTTGCTTGGGCAAGTTAGCAAAGCGTTGTCTCCAAAAAATGTAAAAAGGGGTGAGGATATAGCTCAGAGGAAAGGCCCAGGGTTTCACCACGGAAAGAAAGAAAGAAAGAAAGAAAGAGAAAGGAGGAAGGAGAAAGAAGGGAGAAAGAAAAGAGAAAGAGAGGAAGGAAAGGAAGAAAGAGATGAGAACGAAATCTAAAAATATACTGAACACAACTTTAATTTTGAGCAAATATATTTATACACATATTTTTAAAGAGGTCTCTTGATGACCCGCATCATCTCTAGGACAAAATTCCGTGTAGAGGAAGAGGTTTACTTTGCCCCATATTTCAGTCCGTAGTCTGGTGGCTCCAAAACAGGATAGCGTGGCAGAGAAGCCTGGCAGGACAGAGCTGCTGGCAGCGTAGCAGACAGGAAGTCAGGAAAAGAGAATCACACAAACTTCCGGTCACTCCCGGATGACATGCCCCTTCCTGATAGTTTCCTCCTCCTCTTTTCAACAAGTGCTCTGTGCACCTCTTCAACCCCATGATGGTCCAAGGGTTTTATGATCCTGAGAGATGATAGGGCTGGGTTGTTTTCACATGGTTGCTTTGCCTTGTATAACTCTACGTTTCTATCACACAAGCAACACCCACGGTGCATAGCTTAAAAAGTAATTAAGGAAGAATCTAATTATAGAATCTTTCTAGATTTTTAATAATTCCCTTAGCCTTTCTGTTATTTTTCCTACACTAATAAAACAGCATTGTTTTATTACATCATAATCCTTTAAGTTTTACAAAGCAGTGATTTTCACAGAAGCAAGTTTCTACTTTTTTTCTTTTACGAGGGTTCATCAGGTCAAGTGATATTTAATGAAGTTACAAAAGTTACAGTCAAAAGCACAACTGACATCACAAGTTTGGAAAATACAGCTGACTCTTTGTGAGGGCATAATTCTACTGGGGGTTGTAGGAATTTGTCCTTGAACTAAAAAGTAATCATCAGTCCATCTCTGTGGGGCACAACGTAAATGAAGAAGCCAGTGTGCTGAGGGGGGAAGCTGGTGCCACCTCGAAGCCACCTACCTGTTAGTAAGGCAGGACAGCACCACCAACTCACCCTTGTGTTAGAAGAAAAAAGCTATAATTGATGATAACTGAACAGTTGATTAGGAACTGAGATTTGAGCCAGGGTTGCTCAAGGGAACTTATCTTTCCTGTTTTCTTATTTCAATCAAAATTTGCTCTTAAGGCCTGAGGGGAGCAGACTCCAGGCAGCCCGTGGACCAGCTGTGCGATGAATGGTCTCATTTCATTATCCCACCATCCTTAAGAGAATGAAGTGACATTAGAAGCTCAAAATCGAGGACAGATTGAAAGGGAAAAAATATGTACAAATGCACATCTCATGTGATCTTTACTTCCGTCCCGAACAATGACACCGGGAAATGCGAAGCATCTCTGGGCCTCTTAAAATCTCTGCTTAGTAAAATGTGAAGATGCTGCTCTTAAAAATTGAAATCAGTAGTGCTCAAAAATGTTAAAATTTGGGGCCGGAGATTTAACTCAGTCGTTTCAGCTCCTGTCTTGCAAGCGAAAGGATCTGGGTTCGATCCCTGGTAACCACATACAACAATGCCAAGCGTGGACACTCACGCCCATCAGCAATCAGAACCACATACCACAATGCCTGTAGTCCCAGCACTCAGGAGGCAGAGGCAGAAGGATTGCTGTGAGTTCTAGGCTGAGCTCAGGGTGAGCCTGAATTACAGTGTGAGACCCTGTCTCAAAAAAAAGGTTAAAATTTGCTTGCCTGTACAAATAGCCTATGGGCGTGTGTTTTCATTTTTCATCTCTTTGCATCCACTTTATTTGCAAAATCTAAGGATGAGCTTCACCACTGAGGTGGTCATGGTATATCTGAAGAACTGAGAGATTGCAAAGGAATGGAAATTAAAAATAAACTGTAGGCGAGAACGTGAAACAAACAGTAGGCTAAGACGGTGTATTGCTTTCTTCCGAGGGTAGAAGGAAAGCTGAGATTAACTATCTTGTATAATGTAGAAGCCACAATAAAGATACAGGACGGCGAGAGGAGCGTTCTTTAAGACAATACCAGTCTACTACATAACGGATGGTTTGTCCTCACCTCTGGTATATTAAAATCCACACAGTTTATATTACAGCCATTTCATATGAATCTTTAGAATAGTTGTGCATAATGTTTTACTTCGGTGTATGTCTTCCAAATGTGCTGTTATTTTTTTCCTCTGGAAAAAAAACCCAACCAGTTGAAAGTAATAAAGTAAGTGTATTCAACAAATAAAATGTATTTAAATTCCTAATAAAACAGTGTACTTTTGAAAATACATACACAAGCAGTTTAATTTAACCCTTGCTTTCTCTCTACTGCGTGGTCAGAATACAACCTCAGTATTGATAACTCCTGAACAAGTTCTCAAGTAGCATCCTGGAGATTCTTGCCTGTTGCTTTTTGGAATTGGTCGTTGACCTGTACTGTGCATACGCGCACGTGTGTGTGTGTGTGTGTGTGTGTGTGTGTGTGTGTGTGTGTGTGTGTGGGTGCGCGCGCGCGCGCGCGTGTACGTGTTTGTAAAATTCAGATCATGTGCCAGAGAGATGAATTTGTCTCTGTTTTATAGTTTCTGAATCTGTCTTCAGTTTGCATATTCACCCCTTGAATTTGAACTTCTTGCTTTATGAAAACACTTCAGAAAGGCAGAGACTTCTGAGCGCTGGTGAGAGGGGGAGGGGCTTTGAAGTGTGCTTACCCTGGGCTCTGCAGGCCTCCCGCAAACGCTGCTGGCCTTGCACATTTGCATACTCTCGTGTGGGCCGCATGGAACACGTGTGCCCTGCGCACAATGCAGTGCTGTCTAGCGCATCCTGGGGCAAGACAGACTCACTGAAAGCAACTAAAATCACATCTTTCCTACTTTACCAGGGGAGAAGGGTAGGAAGTATTGTCCCTTTAAATTCCGTTGATATTTTTAAAAATCATATTTTTATAAAGAATAAGTTCAATTCTCCTTTCTGTTTTTCATCTTGGAAAAAAGGTTTATCTATAACTTTAAGGTTAGAAAAAAAATCCTGTTTCTCTGACTGGCTCTGCTGTTTGAAAGGAACTTGAAGTTTTATTTGAATTCTTATAGTGCCCTAAAGAAATTTTTGCTTTGTTTCTTAAGAATAATCTCTTATTCTTTTCTTTTTTATAGTAGACAAACTCTCTGCCTGCTTTGCATAGAAATCTGCGCATTTACCTGACTGTAGAAATACTCTGACAAAAGGGAGAGAGTCCTTGCTGTGTCTTAAATATTTAGAGACCACATTTCCACTCTCTTTAGCGACGGAAGAACATCCTTGTTGCAGCTCTACAAGGGGAGAGGGAGCCCCCAGACTTTCTGGGTCCTGGGGTCCCATAAAAGCTCGCAAGGAACAGACACGTGACAGCTGTAGATGTGGGCATCACAACCACGGTGATATCTATGATTATTCATTAGTGGGGGTAAATTAGACTAGAGCTATGATGTTGACTAATGTATACAAAATCCTTCCCCTCACAGTTCAGTCATACTTTTGGAGCCTACACTGTGGCTTATTTTGGTTTAGATTCCTGTGTGAATATCATGCGTTGTTTCCAGTAGTAGAAATCTATGTGAGGAGAAGAGAAGGAATGGATGACCGGCAAGGGCAGAGCCGTCGCTGACCACTGTCTTTCTGACTCTGCCCCTCTGTCTCTCACACACTGTCATTCTGGGCATGGATCAGCTCTCAGTTATAGTACAGGACCCCGTCTCATCTGCAGGTTCATCTTCAGCAGTTCTGGTCATCTGCAGGCAACTGCAGCTCAGATATATTAAATGAGAAATTGCAGAAATAAATAATTCATAAGCTTTCAATGGCATGCTTTTCTGAGTAGTATGATGAAATCTCACACCCTCCCACTTGGCCTCTGCCAGGCTGTCAATGGTCCTTTTGTCCAGCGGATCTGTGCAGTATCCGCTGGTTCCTGGTTAGTCACTAAAAACAATCTCATTCGTCAGGGCTATTATCTTGGTACCACGGGCCCATGTGTAAGTTGCACCCATGTTGCTTAAGAATGGTCTCAGAGTGCAAGCGTAGGATGCAAGTAACTCAGACATGCCAAAGAGAAGCCGTAAAGTTCTTCCTAAGTGAAAGGTTAAAGTTCTTGAGTTGCAAAGGAAAAGAAAGTGATCATATGGTAAGGTGACTAAGTCTTGTGGTAGGAATGATTTTCCACTAAATTGCAAAGGCAAAAGAAATTCATGCTAGTTTTGTAACTAATTTGTTGTTTATCTTCTACATGCACCAGCTCCACGTTAGGAATGTAAATGCTATTTATTATAGACAGGTACAATACTAATGAAATTAAAAAACAAAAAATCCAAAATATAAATTAATGAGATTTTATCACAGGTATGCACATATAAGAAAAATATAGTTGCTACAAAGGGAGATCAGAATATGTAAATGAATGTTTGCTTTAAAAATTATTATAGTGAAAGACATCAAACTAATCCCCCGCACACTAATCCCCCTCCCTTGGAACACACTGCTCCCATCACTTTCTTTTCCGGAAGCGGTTCTGGAAGTTTTCTTGAGGAGTGTCTTCATGAGGTGTAGTAAGCACCATTCCCTAGTGTTTGATGTTTAACTTGAGACAGAGTCTCGCTAATTTGCTGAATTGCCTGGGGATCCTCCTGCCTCAGCTTTCTGAATTCTAGCCTCACAAGTGGGTGGCACCAGGCTCAGCATGTACTAACTTTGGTGTGAGGTCTCAAAAGTGGAAATCTCAAGAAGGAAACCTGCCATGAAGGGGAATTACAAAAGGTCTACGGTCAAGAGGTTGCCGACCCACCGTGGCTGCTTGAAGCCCCTTCCACTGGCCCTCTCGGGTCTGCGGCTCATGCAGAGGAGGAGCTGTTGGATTTGACTAGATGGTCTCACTTGTCAGGGGTGCAAGCTCCTCACTGGTACAATGCCAGTCCTGGCCCAGGATGGTGGTCCCCAGAGGATGTCCCTAGAGTAGATGTTGAGGCATCATTACCTGGGGACTTGTTGCAAATGCAATTCTTTAGCCCCAAAGTGCTGACAGGGAGACCACACCAGCTACATTATAACAGAGGTTCCCTCAGTCCCTGGGGCGTTTGAATGCTTTCCCAAGTTTGAAAAACCCTGAACTAGATCATTTTTAATATCTTTTCAGCAGATGTGGTTGCTGAGGCAGGAGGCTCAGGCAGTCAAATCACTGTGAGATGAGGAGAGCATAGGCTATTTAGTGAGACCCTGTCTGGAAAAAATTAAAGCAAAAGTACACCATCTTATGCCTAATTCTGTTCCACACTTATATTCATGGCCCAGAACAATGGGGAGAAAATAGGCACCCGTGTCATTAGAAAGGGAAGCTGGGTTCTTAGGTCTTCCCGGTCTGAGGAAGTTGGCACAAGGCTCATGACGCTGAGTGGTTGACAGCAGAGGACTCGAGGGTGGATTCCAGACAGGGAGCTCTGCCTAGGCCTCCAGAAAAAAACAGGCTGGTGTTTTGTGCACTGTGGGTTGATAATCGCCCTCCTGCCTTGAGTTGCTGTCAAGGAAATTTTGTCTCCTTCACTGCTTCACTGAGCATCTGTTAGAAGGAGCTCCAGGGCAGGAAGAGCTGAGGGTTTCCCTTCCAGGAGCATCCCTTCTCCGCAGGGATTAAGTGACAGCTTTGTCTGGGATTCCAGGGTCTGCTGGCTTCCTTGTGGTCCTCAGAGTTAAGAATTTTTCTTCTAGGAATTTGCAGGTACAGCCTCACCGAGCAGGTAGATGCCATATCCTATGGCCTAGAGAACAAGGCCAGGACATTTTTTCATTTGCTCAGGGAAAAGTCTTTAGTGCAGCAGCCACTCAGAGCCAGGCCCAGCTGGCCTTGTCCTGCATGCTCATTTCACTCTTGCAGATTGCACAGGAAAGTGCTGTCACTCTATATTTACACACAAGGGAGACAAGGACCCACCTTGGCTTGTAACTAGTCCCTTAGAGTCATGCAACTAGTAGAAGACAGAGGCACCGTGAGACCTGAAAATCTGTGGCTTCCTGAGCCTAAGTGTCATGCACCAGATGCCCTGTGATGATCTTCCACGGAGCTCTCCTATCTTCTGTCTTTTCTTAGCAGGGGACACAGAGCGTAGGCCCCACGGGGGTTGGAAGGACCAGCCTGACTCTCTGGCAGCAGCAAATCTGACCTCAAGGTGTTTGGTAGAGACTCTGGGTGTTGGAAACTTGTCACTTAGGACTAGATAGCTTCCCTAGGGAGCTGCTTCTTATCGTGCATACTAATCAGAGAGAAAAATCCAGCTAAGTCAATCTTTAGGGTTTGCAAAGAGGTGGGAGATGGACGCAGCATCATATCGCATAGCTCTGTGTGTGCGTGGCTGGCCACACCTTCCCCAACCTGAGGACACTCACCCTCTGCTCACCACACAGTTTCACCAACTCCTTTCACATTTACCCTTGAACTTGTGCTGTGTCCTTGAATTTCCCAAAGGCAATGTTTAAAATAGCTCTGTTTGGAAGAAAAGATGCATCACTTTTCTGAAAATATTTTTCAGTCCTTCCAGCTCGTGATTGTCTTAAGAGGGGAAATTTAGATTTTCACTTTTGGTTTGCTGTGGAGGAAGATTTTGTGCACGTGAAAAACAGAATGTCTCCTCAAAACTTGTCTGAACACATTTGCTCAGAGTAAGGGTACCATAGCAGAGGCATCGTTATTGTTGGTTATTGAATTGTCCATTCTTAGGGCCTAGTTGCTCGTAGAATTCAATCCTTTGTGTTGATGTTTTCTATGTCCCAAAGGAAATAAGAAGTGATTTCTTTATTACGTATAATTTATATCCCTTTAGAGAGAGATCGAATTTATCCAATGGCATTAATTTTGAAAAATTAAAAACTTCATACCAAAAGGAATAAACCTGTTTTTGTAAAAATGAATGTATGAACGAGTGAATCTTTTTCTTCCTAGACTAAAATAATTTTCCATTGATAGATTTAAAATGTTATAATCAGGTGAGGCCAGGCATTTACAAATAGAATATTCTCTTTTTTTTTTCTTTGCATACCGGAAGGATCGAACAAGCTTTTGTGCTTCCCAGGTAGGCACAGTACCATTTGAGCTAAATCCTTGGCCCAGCAAATAGAATATTGTAGAATCCTGTGCTGAGAGCAGCGTGAATGTGTGGAGAAATCATTCTCTGGGAAGGTCATATGAATGGCCTATTGTGTTTCCTGGATTATCAGAAAGCAGGAATGTTCATCAAAAATATTTATTAAAATCTTTATCAAATCTGAAATGGGAGTCATAACCACAGAATAAGGCTTGAGTTTCACTAGCTGATCCCATAATTCAGTGAGAATGCCTTAAGTGGTATATTGGTTAAACAAATGGGCAGTAGAGTCTGTCAAAGGATGGAATTCAACTAATCTTCCCCAGCACTTTCACTTGCTGAGTGTATAACCCTGGAAAGTCTGCCCTTCCTACCTCTTAGATCACCCATCTGCAAAGCAGCTTCTAATCCCAGAACCTTCCCAAGCAGGTTTGGGCAAGAGATAAAGAACGTGGGTAAAGAGAAAATCCGTAACATCTAAGTAGGTGTTCAACAGCTTGTGTAAAAATTACAAAGCATGACGCAGGTTAATAGAATATATATCAACTATCCCTATTACACTCAAAATTGCACTACCCATATGCACCTACGTTTCTATTTTCTATATGATTCCAATAACTGCCTCTTACTAGCAAATGTAGGGAAACCGCAGTGTGGCTGTGGTGTGCTAAATTATAAGTGAGAACTAATTTGAGGATCAAAGCTACTCTTTGGGAGATATCGCTGACTGGGAGGAGAAGCCAAGCTGTCTGTCTCTGTCTTGTATATTTGTTCTCTCTGTCTTGGAAATGTCCCTCCCCACAGTTTCTGGATCTTGATGTTTAATTTAACACACAGGTCTTTGAGAAGCACAACAGGGGGCTGTCCCTGGTCGTTCTGGCACGGAGGAAATTGAAACGTACATGTTTTTTCTCATTTATCAAAGAAGGGCAAGAATCTAAAGTGACATTTTATATCAAATGAATTATGAACTGTGTACTTTGTACCTAGGGGAACAACAACTGAATTAGGGTTTGAGATAAAACTGAGAGCGGGAGAGACACACACAAAAATAGGTTTTTAATAAAACATACAGTAATTTCTGTTACTGTGTCTAACGGGGACAAGGCTGGCTGCTTACAGGGGCTGAATACCAGCAAATTCATGAGATTTAAATAGATTCAAAGGAGATTTTTCTCTGAAAGATTTAAACCTAAATTTCTCATGGTGTTAGGCTTATGGCGAATGAAAATTCTTGATAATCTTAGCTTTTTATGAATTCCTAGTTTCTTAGAAAATATTTGCAAATTCTTATTTTCTAAGAAAGTATGAGTTTGGCAGTTTTTCAAGGGTAGAAAAACACTATCTGAGATAAACATGACAGGCATGAGGGCTCCACGTTCTTGGGTCCTCTCTTTTTTGTACCTGCTGCACACCGACACGTGTGTAAATCGTTCTGCTGGTTCCTGGCATGGATCCTAGTTCAGCCCAGTTTGGTCCATATATTAACTATTAGCTGTGTGGACCTGAGTAAGTTACAAAACCATACTTTGCCTCAGTTTGCTTCTTCTGTGAAGTGGAATGAAATATCAGGAACTACCTTAAAGTGCTAAGGTGAGGACATGGTAGTGTGCACATGAAGACTGTCCATGACATGACAGGCTCGTCCTGCTCCTAGCAGTCAGACTGGGCTCAGTCTCAAAGAGACTGCTGAGTCCTAGAGTCTAAGAAGCATCAGGTTAAATTTTCAAGGTCAAAAGAGTACCAATAAAGATATCAATTTAAAAAAAAGAAGACCAGTCATGATCACACAATCTGCTCAATGATTACTGTAAAAGAACCAATTGAAAGTTCTTGGGAATGGGCAATATTTTCTTCTTTCAGACAAAGCTATGGTTTGATTACCATGCTATTCTTCAAAAACAGATATTCTGATTTATATTACATACAAATATAGAAATAGCTATTAACATGAATACTTTTGATTTAGACTTCTAAATTCTCCCAAGTTCATTAACCAAAAAGAAATGTGACACAATTCCCTGGCATTAATCTTGTTCAAGTTCTGATATCAAAATTACACTGCATAACAATTGTGTGGATAAATTACTAGAAACACATAACTACTAGAAATGTCTTAACTACACATTTTCTTCACATAAATCTTAGTATATGATTACAAATCAATGCTGTGGTCAAATGAGCAGGCATTTTTATTCACAAATTTTGATTCTAACTCTACTACTATGAGCTAAAATCAGTTCTTAGAAATCTCTTAGCATTTTCATTCCTGGGATATCTGTTTGTTTAGGTCTTCCGAGTGAAGAGCATGAAGTTCGTGATTTATTGGGCGAAGGATGCTATCGAGGTTAATTCTAGACAAAATGCAACAAAATCTCCTCGACTGGGCAGCTCCTATAAAACAGAAACTCACTTCTCACTCTCTTAGTTCCTTTTTTGTTGCTGGAACAAAATACCCAACACCCACAAGTTGAAGGCAGAAAGGTCCATTTCAGCTCACAGTGCACAGAGCTTTCTCTTCAGGCCACGATCAGCTGGCTCCAAGGCAGCCTGGCAGGGCAGCGGGGTGTTTATCTGGAGCTCCCCTCAAAGCCTCATGCAGTCACAGGTGTGGCTTTTTAAAGGCAGCTGCATCCTACAGTGTGTGCTGCTAGGATTAAGGGTATGATGCTGGGGTTGACTCATGGCTTATGGGTGGCCCACCGTGGGTGTCAGGGCTACACACCTGAAGAGCAAGTCACCTGGATAGATTACAGTGGACTGCTGAGTTAGGAACTCAGTTCTTTTGTGAGGATTGTTTGTGACTCCGATTGATTAATTCAAGGCTCAGGCTCCTCTACACAGCCTTCGAAGTCTCTCTCCTGCACACACAAATCTTTGTGTCCCTTGAGACAGATTGGCCCAGGATTTCTCAGTGAATCCCTACATACAACTTCCATCGCTTTTTAAGGTTTAAATATGTATCTGAGACTATCTGGAAACACAGCCAGTGAGGATTTGAGTCACAAGATTTTGTCAGTTAAGACTAAAATTCAAATTATAAACCAAGTTGTTCCTATGTCGGGCTTGTCATAACTCCAGGGTCCACTGTATAAGAAGCAGAAAGAGGCTTCTGTTGTTGCTTGTCATTTGCTGCTGGTCACTTACTGTTTGCAACTTTGCTGCCTTCTGCCTACAATGGACTGTTTCTCCTCGGAGATGCCTTCAGCTAATAGGGACTGAAACCTCTGCACTGTCAGTAAGTCTTTCTTCCTTTAACTTTGAGTGTTGGGCATTTTGTCTTAGTAACAAGAAAATTAACTAAGAGAAGAGACATAGCAGAAAAGAAACAGCTCACGTGACAAACAGGAAGCCGTGAGACATTTTTTCCCATCCGGGCGGCAAACCTGTTGCTTAGGTGTCACCCACATCCAGTGTGGAACAACCTTCTTCAGTATCCATCACACATACCCAGAACATGCTAAATCAATCCATGGAGTAAACCATTATCACATCCTATGATCCAGGCACCCCCAAGGACCTCATCTGTGAATGCATGCAGCTTTAGAGAGACATCTGAGTATCAGCCCTAATATTCCTAGTCCTCGAGTCTGAGCAAACCAAGAGCAAGGCACCATGGGATTTGGTGCCTGGGGACAGCTTGCTTCCCACAATTGGCTATCTCCCCTTTAACCTTGCTGGCGGAAGGATCTAAAGTCTCTGTATAAGGTTAGTGATGCCAGTCCTGAGGACTTTGCCCCCAAGACTTTGCTCCTTAATACCATACTTCCTGATGTCATTACCTAATGGGAGTGTTCAATATATAAATATACATTCTGTGACATAGACATTTAACCATAGCAGATGCTCCATATATAATCTGTTTCTGCTTAGACTGTAGATATTAATTAATTAATTAATCAATTTGAACTTTAGATAAGATCCCAATGTTAAGGGGTTTTGTAGAATCAATCCCTTCTGATTTTTCAGTCATTACATGACTAAAATTTTTATTCAAAGATCACTAAATTCCTAGGTCCTGGATTCTAAAATAAATGTAATGACTCCATAGAGAATAAACAATAGTTTATTTTCTTCATTACATAAATCAGGTTTTTTTCCTATTGTTCTTTTTAGATATATTCAACAGGGATAATTTAATATACTCTTTCTAAAGAGAGTGCTTTTGACCTAGCTGAATTTACTCGTTGTTAAAATTATTTATTAACCTTGCTAAGCATACCTATTTTTAATTTCTGGAAAGCTAAAATCTTCAGAGAATTATTTTAAGTGAATAAACTATACTTGAACTAAAAATAGGATAAAATTAATCAACTGATATCTTTGTTGTATCTACTTTAAATTCTTTTTCAAAATGAAGACATATTCTAAATAAAGAACATTCAAATAACCAGCTACTCAGGAAAGAAGAATTTAATCTATGCTGCCCAGAAACTAATTGGATAAAAGTAATGGTATTCGAAATAATAGGGATACTAAAGCTTTAGCCGAGTGTCTAAATCAAGAAAATCTCTATAAGGAAAATTTGGTTGGTAGTTTGAGATACAAGAAACAAAAATTGGGGGCATTATGATCCTCCACTTTAGGGCTCCAATTAGACTGATGATATGACAGCTTCAAATTCAGTTTAACAAATTATGTGCCCAATGAAATTTAAAATCCCTATTTTCCTCTGAGCAGTGGATCATATACAGCTTTGGGTTATTTCAAAATTAGCACAGAGTGACTCTTGTCCGTCTGTCTCCTGGCTAGCAAACTCCCTGGAATTGTTTGCAGAGTCACTCAAAGCACATCTTTAAAGAGAGGTGGAATTGGGGCGCGCTACCTGTTACTAATGGGAAGTGGAATTCTTTTTCTAATGGTCAATAGCAATTAATATTCAGTGGTATCTTTTTATTTTAGTGTCCTTGACCCACCTCTGGCCCACTTTCTTTATTACTCCTGTTATCTACTCAAGCTGGGGATATCTTGACTTCTCCATACTAATTAAAGCATTCTTTGTGAACCCACAGACCATTTTTCACTTCAAAAAGAAGAATAATTACTTGAGCCAGGTGAGATCTACCCATTGGCTTTCATATTAGTTTTGACAAATACTTTGCCAAATTTGGTGCGTACATGTTCAGACCACAGCAATGTCGGGGAGGCTGTGCATTTTCCTTAGAAGCACAGACCGACATTTGTTGACAAAATGTCATACCCATTCCAAGTTTTATTTGGAGGGGTACTTTATTTTTTTTTTTTTGTCAATAAGATAAGAAATAAGTGATGCATTCTTTTTATTTTTTTAAATGATGCATATGATTCTTTCCTAACACAGCTTTCTAGACACACGCAGAGTAGTTTCATAATCCTAAAAGTCCTGTATTCCCCCTTCCTACTCCTCAACTCTTGTAAACCCTGTTCTGTGCATTCTCTCCATACTTTGTCTATGTCTGTTGTCTTGTTCCCCTTTGTGGACTGCTTCCACGTGTTCATTACTATATCTCCAGGTCACAGAGTTGGCCATGAGGTTGGCCGTGAGTTGGCCTTTTAAATACTTTCTGAATTGAAAACTGGGTTATATGTACACTTTATATAAATTATGTCATTATGCTTAAATTATATAACACATATATGATAAAACATCTAAAGAAATGGTTACCTTGGTACATAGATATATGTATAGAGTGCCACATAGATTCAATATTATTTTGATCAGGATGATGGGAAATAGAATATTCACACCTCATCTGGTGGATTAACTAATGGCCAGCCTGAGAGGAAGCCCTGCTCAGAGGTGTGTCCTCTCCTTCTGGGCATGGAGACCCACCTAAGAAATGTTGCCAAAATGATGTAAAAGGAGAACAGGAGGGGAGGCTGCAGGCTGCAGATGTTGCAGGACAAGCTTTGCTGCTGCTGGTTTTCTTGATATTAATTCTCAGTTATTGTCAGAGGAGATTCATTCTCTGTCCCCGGGGGTGGGGGGTCACTGTTCTCATCGGGGAGTGCTGGTCTGCCACTTGAGCATCACTTCCTGGCTCCAGTGCTGACCCCTCAGCTGGTTGTGCAGAGTCTTCAGTCTTTGGGCACCGATTCTGTAGCCCTTAGCACCAGACTCTGGGCTTTCTGGTGCAGACCCTCAGTCTTGGGTTTCCCTGCCTCCTGATAGGAACGTGGCTGAGACAGTGCTGTAGGATGCAGGACTTGGCTGGATTCTACAGGTCTCTAAAGTGCAATAATCTTTTGCATTTTTCTGTATTTCACTTTTTGGTGACTATTATAAAATGCTGCTATAAATTTATGGACTTTGTATTAAATCTATTCTTAGGGACTGGGGATGTAGCTCAGTGGTGCCACTGTCTGCCTTGCAAGCACAAGGTCATGAGTTTGATTCCGGATACTGCAAAAAATATATATATATATTCTTGACTGCAACTTAGTAATGAGAGTATAAATAAGTTTAACTTTCTGGAAAACAGATTTTCAACTAGTATCCTAAGGAGTAACAATATTCTCCCTCATTTATTCAACTTGAAAATGCATACTTAAAGATGCATTCCTTAGCATACTCAAGATACCATTTATAACAGTGACAATAATGTCACTCTAGAACCATCAATGTCAGCTTTTTGAGTGAATATTTTACATCTATAAAAATATTACATGCATTTATTTTTTAAATTACTGAAAATATATAATGACAGGGAATTTGCATCCTACATCATCATGTAAAATTAATAAATAATATTGAGTGCTCATCCTTTCTTTAAAAATTGAGAATACACACATTTTATTGTGGAAAAAGAGGCAGAAAAGATCACAACAGTAGTGTGATCAACAGTGGCTATTGGGGGCTGAGAGTTAGGGTTATGCTTTTTTAATTTTTGAGTAATTTCATTTTCTATCATAATATATACTTACTGAAAAAAGATATACCCTTTAAAAAGTTCTGTTCTGCAGAAACTAAAGGTCAGCACTGGCTGATGTTTAGCATTTGTTTACGAGTAGAAATAGAAAGCATGATCTCTGACTGCAAGTCGTCTATCTTCCTGTTTCTTTCGTGTCTTATGGGAAGAATCCACAGCTATACCTAAACTTAAGGTCCAGCTAGGTGTTGAGATGTGAAGTATGATCTTCTGAACATCAAAGACAAGCTTGGCGCCCACGGTTATACTCACTTTGATTCCTGACATGTTCCCTGAGATTTCGGGTGCCAACTTTCACCTGGTGAAGAAGAGACACAGACAAGCAGGGATATAAGGATTCTGTTCTAAAGTAGTGTTTCTGATTTTGACATGGACTACAAACACATTTCTGTGTACTAACTGGCAAATGAACATAGGTAATGGCGAGGCTCCCTGTGGAAGAAGGGAAAACCAGAGAAGTACTTTTTAAAAACATGACGTAGGAGCCAGAGATTTAGCTCAGTGGTTCTGGTGCCTGCCTTGTAAGTGCAAGGGCCCGGGTTCGATCTCCGGTAACCACATACAACAATGCTGGGTGTGGAGACTCATGCCCACCAGCAGTCAGTACCACATATCACAAAGCCGGGTGTGGTGGCTCACATCTGTAATCTCATTAATCAGAAGGCAGAAGCAGGAGGATTGCTATGAGTTTAAGGCTCACTTGGGCTATATAATGAACTCAGGGCCAGTTTGAACTACAAAGCGAGACCCTATCTCAGAAAAAAAAAAAAAAAAACCCAAACAACAACAAAAAACACAACTAAGAAAATAAGAGCAGCCTTTGCTGAAGCTTATCTTCATTGTATATAAATTTAACTCTGCATTAAAAGGTACTGAATACCAGCCCCTACCTGGTCCTTACTGGGATGAGCATTATACATGGTGGTTCACTTTAATGGCTCATGTCCTTAATATGTATTCTAAACTAGAAACCATTGCTCTAGCAGGCTGCTTTGGGCATAAAGAGTGCCGTCTTCCAACAGACTACTCTGGCTCTGAGTCTTTATTCCTCAGATCTGTGATTTGAGAGAGAATCTTTACCTTTTCTGAGTTTGCGCTTGTTGTACTCCAAGAAATAACTCAGCGATCGTACACAGCATGCTGAGGCTTAGACCTCATTTCACTAAAGAGGCTGCATAGAGTGTCGGAGGAGCGGGCTCTGACAGCGAGTGTGCCGAGCACATTAACCCTCCCTAACCTGCTCGTCCCCGCGCCCAGCTCTGTCTGTGCACCCTTGTGCTCAAGGTTGACTGTCCATTTGCTCGCACATCTGCATATTCCTCATAATTAATATCTTTTTAAATGACATATGGCTGAGTGACTGGAAATTGAGTCTTGCCTTCTGTTTTCAATTTGTTCATGACTCAATGACTCAGGATATGTGTCTGAACTTTAATTTTCCATTCTGGAAAATAGAATTTGAAATCCTCCCTCATAGGTAGCTGTTTGAGAAAATGATAGTGGAAGGCGGAATTCTGGGGTCCGGAGTATGTGACAGGTTATTCCGTGGGGCAACCAGGGTATCTAGAGGTAAAAGGCTGCAGTTCCTTTTAGGTTAATGGAGAAAACATTTGTGAAGATGCCAGAAACCTGATCTCTGCAGGTTTGGATGGCTCGGGTGGAGTTGGAATCAAAGTTCCAGCAGCCCGAGGGTCGCATATAGGTGGGGTGAGTCAGGAAGAGCTGGGCTGTGAGGCCAAGAAATGAGGCTGGCAGCGCTGGGAGTCATGACCAGGCCTCACCGGCAATGTCCAGCTTCCTAGTCCCCCGTGGGTATGTGTCTGTGTCAGCGCTCTTTGAGCCAGGCCTTATCCTGTAAAAGGTACATGAGCTCACGCTTTTGTGTACCTGTTCTGCCTTTGCCCCTCTTAATAAGAACCAGGTATGGGCTGGTATTCAGTACTTTTTATTACAGAGTTGAATTTATTTACAAATGAAGATAAGTTTCTTTGTAGCGTTTTCCCCATTACTCTGAAACACACATTCGTAAAACCAAAAAAACAAAACACAAATACACACATACACAATGCACAGAATAAGTGGGTGGGAAGTACTGAGAAAGAATTGATGTTTCTCCTATATGCGTTCTTCCTACGGTGCCTATGGCAGCAGGGGCCTCCTGCTTTATGGGGGAAAGGTCTCTGTTTCTGCTTTAGCACGTGCCCTCCAGAGTTCTATAAATCTGCGTGGACCGAAGCTTTGGGGATGTTTAAATCATTTTATGTTTCCAGAATTTTTTTCTTAGATAAACCCTTCAAGTGTACGTCACTTAGCAGTTTAATAAAACCTTATTTTCAAAAAATATTCTAGCAAGCTAGCACGGTTCGATCTGTGATTTATTTGTTGTTTAAAGTTTCATATTAATTTTGCCTTTGAAAGAAGGTTAAATTTTGAGACTGTATGAAAAACTCCTTCCCTTTGAATTTATGGCTCAGGGTAGCCGTTTTACCCAGTTGCCAGGTAGGATTAGTGTTTACCGGACAGGATGTGTTATTCAGGAGGCTTTCTGTGGAGTGTCTGTCCCACGGGGCTCGTATGAAACTCGAGAGGAGCTCTGTGAGCAGGACCGCGTCTCGGAGACAATAGATCAAGCTGATAGGGACAGAGCCGCTGTGTCCAGAAGCCAGGGTGGAAATGTGGCCGCTCCTGTGATTGCTTCTGCGTCAAGGACCCTCCGCAGAGGATATCTTGGATCAAAAGGGTTAAACTGAGAGGAGAGAGGTTTCCAGAGAGCAGCAGTGCTGAGAGCAGACAGCTCCAGTCGCTCCATATAAAAACTTAAGGTGATCACTTGTTTGGAAATCTAACAGCAGTGTGACCGAACTCAGGAGTGCGCTGTTTTGTTACTCGGAAGGACACGTGTGCTGCTTTACACTCGTTATGAGGCCCACTTCGGGGCACCCCGTTACCCTCTCTCACGAGCACATTAATGCCATTTTTAACATGTGAAGGGATTTCTGCCTGCATAATAAAACGGGTGTTTTTCACATCAATGACTTACAACTAATATTCAGAATTCAGATGGTCGGTCGGTCAATGATATAACATTCCTTGATGCAGAAAAAGTAGACAAAAAGCAGTAATCAAATGAGAGACATGGTTTTATAGTTCTGCCTCAGGTACAATTTGGACTTGACTCTGTTCCCCCGTCTTTCAGTGCTTGTCTTACATGTGTGCGCTCCTTACAAATCATTTCAAGAGTATTTATCAAATAAACAGAGATCATTATTTAAAGTGTTTTCACTGTGAAAGTATCATTGAAAAAGTCTTGAGCAATGAACGCCCTTCAAACCAAGAATTCAGGGCAAAGTCGCTGGACGGTTGGCTCCGGAAGGCGGTCTGCGTGCATCTCCCGTGGTAGCACTCACCATGGGCACTGCGCCAGGCCTTTGCTTTTATTCTGCTCCCTGTGACCATGGGTATGTGCTGGAAAATCATTGCCGCTTCTGTCACTGATTCCACCCCTGCGATGTCTGTCCCTGTGTTCACTTCTGGGCGCTAGCCTAGTCCTGTGCTTGGCTGCTTGTGCCCACCCTCCTCTGCCCTGGCCTGTGCCCTGAGTTGCCTCCCTGCTGCACACAGGGACTTTGCTTGGGAAATTATTCTTTCTCTTCCTGCCTCATCACATCCTCCAGTCTCCTGGGAGCCCTGCAGCAAGTATGCCAATGTGAGGCCACCTACCTGGCTTTGAAACCAGGGCCTTGGGCAGCTGTGGTCCCATTTTCTACCCTGAGTTGCCTGAGCTCACTGTACCCACTCACCCTCCCGGTCATACTCTCCTCAGCTCACTCTCAACCCACTTCTCGATTTCTTCACGGTAGAGTTCATCACTGAATATGCCTCTTACGTGTAAGAGATTGACGTTAAGCGTCCCCCATTCTCCTTCCATTCCCTCTCCTTCCTCTTTATGCTGCAGCAAGATGGGCTTTTATTTCCCGTTCCTCTGCAGCAACCAGAGCCCTGTTTCCTTCCTGCTTCTGCATTCACTGCCCCCTGGCTGAGCTGCCCTCCCCCTGGACCTTATGGCCCCTCCTTTCTGTCCTCTGTCCGTTCATCCCCATCACAGCCTTCCTCCCATCTCCCCACTGGGTCCGAAGCATCTGATAACCACCTGCCTACTTCTTTCCACTTTCTCTTCTCTCATCGCGCTTTATTTTTCTCTAGGGTCCTCATGGCCTTCAGGGGCATCCTTTCCTGTAGCCTTTTGCTCACTGCCTGCTGCTGCCCATAAATGTAAGCTTCACGGAGGCGAGGACAGCGTCTGCTGTACTCGGGCCATTTGCCTTCCACGTGAAGAACAGTGTTTATCACAGAGTGGAGCCTGGATGAATTTGTATTGAACAAATGAATAAATTATGAATGAACTCAGACCCTTGCAGAAGATTGATGGCACCTGTAATCCAACCCTCCCACTCTTGTCCCTAGCATTAGTGGGCTCAGTGCTCATCGGTAGGCTCTTCTGATTTGTGGAGCACACGGGACGTGCAGGTGACACAAGGTTGTATAGGAAAGGAGGTTGGAAATGGACCCTGATAGTTCACTTGGCTTTAGTATCTGTCCCTGCTGCCTAATCTGTGATTGTGCTCAACTTGTAATAATCACAATGATCCTAAAAGTGTATATTATACTATTAAATCATGCTAAGGGAAGCTCAGATCATCCAATGTAGTAACGATACTATTAATGATAGCAGACTTCTAATAGTTCTACATAACAGCCTTGGTATATCACCCTTGTTCTTCACAACAGTCCTATCAGAGAAGCTTATTGCCCTTATTGTATAGCGAACACAGGCCCAGAATCAGGAGGTGATTCTCCTTCTGCTGAATTTTGCTTAATTCACCTTTAGGTTTCTGGCTTGTTGTGGAACAAATGCTGCTATGAAAGATCCGTTCAAATGATACTTGGTGGAAAAAACTAAACAGCCAGAATCGTCTTGTTAAAATGTCTTAGTAGAAGAGGCTCGCGTTTTCCTCATGCTTTACTTGAACCATTCCTACACATTTCCCTGATGAATTGTATCCGGCAGGTGTGCTAAATTCAGCACTCATAATTTGATTACAGTGTATTTAGCAGAACTTCAGCTCTGACAGAAAAGGCAACATACATGCAGCAAAACTGATTGCAGGTTTGTGTAGGGGCAGGCCTTGCTGTGAAGTAGAGGACAGTATAGCACACGCAAGGAAGCTATAGTGTTCATGTTATCCTGAGTGAGAATGAAGACCGAAATATTTTGTATTCATCATTACAGAAAAAAAAATGTTAGCAAACATCTTTGCCTGCAAAAGAATAAATTCAGTTTTGATTGTGAGTAGCATTGTGGTTGAGGTGACAGTGGGAGGAAAAGAGTCCAGAGGCCTGGACTGTCCGCGCTGAACTGTAGGACTCCTGCTGATGGCGCTGAATTAAAAATTCTCTAATATTTGCTTCACTAAATCCCCTCTGTGTCTTCAATTAGACCAGCAGAAGTACAGGTGGGAAAGTGCCACATATTCATTCGTCTTGCCATTTGGGGAGGGAGGCTGGCTTTTCAGAACTGAAATCCTAATGTAATTGTGTTGAAATGAACAATAAGAAAGTACAGTAGTTCAGGAATGAAAATGTTAAATTAAATGGACCATGTTTAACACTGTTGTTGATCCCGAGGAACAGTTTTTCCAGTATATGGAGCATTTCGATTCCACCCGGCATATGTTCGCCACAGTTTTCTCTGCTCTAATTCATCTGTGTTTTTCAACAGCTCCAGATGGTGTGCTGCCTCCCAGGCTTTCATCTGCCACCCCAACCAGTCTTCAGGTTGTCTGGTCTACACCAGCTCGGAACAACGCCCCTGGCTCTCCCATATACCAGCTCCAGATGAGGCCGGCCCGCTCCACCCATGGCTTCCGAGAGTGAGCTTTCTCCCCGGGCCTCCTGCTCTCAACTGGCTTCTTCCAAGTTTGCATACACCTGGCTCGTTCTGGAACAAACGCTGCTTTGAAAGATCCATTCAAATGACACTTAGTGGAAAAACTAAATAGCCAGAATCGTCTTGTTAAAATGTCTTAGTAGAAGAGGCTCATGTTTTCCTCGTGCTTTATGGCACCTGTAGTCCAACCCTCCCACTCTTGTCCCCGGCATTAGTGGGCTCAGTGCTCATTGGTAGGCTCTTCTGATTTGTGGAGCACACGGGACGTGCAGGTGACACAAGTTTGTATAGGAAAGGAGGTTGGAAATGGATCCTGATAGTTCACTTGACTTTAGTATCTGTCATGAGAACTGGAAGAGGCCAGTTCTCATTTGCAACAAACAGAGGCTACTTTCTAACAGTGTAAAGAAAAACAAGTCAACCACCTACTGCATAAGTATTTGCTTTGCCCGAACATCTCTCTTTTTGCATTTCACAAAATGCTATTTTATGTAGCATTGAAAGTAAGATTTCTTTCACACCTCAGGAAAGATTTCTTCTGACTAGAGTAAAGTTTCACAATCACAGGCATCGTATGACGTGGGGATGCATTGGAAAGTAACAAATCACTGTCGGCAATGTGGCTAGAAAATTATAAACCTGTAGATTTCTCCTGAAAATCAGCCCCGGCGCAGGTAGAATCTACACCGCCTATAAACACAATAATCCCAAGCCCCAGCCAATAGATAGCAATTTTAAAAGCAGTCATACTTCAGTGTATATTGATGTTCTCTAAATTTTGTTACAAGAAGATTTAACCTTTTTAAATTTCTTTGCAGGCCTAAAATTTCCTAACCAGCATTTCTTTCCCTTACAGATTATTTTCCAGCCCTTTGGCATCATTGCACTATGAAGCAACCGATCTCCAACCGTACACGGAGTACGAGCTCCGGTTGGTTGCCTCCAATGCAGTTGGCAGTGCCCACAGTTCTTGGACTCCGCTCTGGACAGCAGAAGACAGTAAGTGGTCTGAGCAACACCCAGCCAAATGTCTTGGATGCTGGGGAGCCTTACATGTCTAATTCTTCCAAAGTAAAAAATGAGCCTCTTCTATTTCTTGTCATTAAATGGCAATAATCTTTGTCAGGCAAGAGAGAGGACAAGGGTGACCAGTCACTCCAGAAGGGAGAAAAATGTGGGCTTGGAGTGCAGCAGACGTGGTCTACACATAGGGAGGCATCCACAGTACTCTAGAGCATGATGCCAGCCTGCCTTTGGGAGGTGCTGGTGCACCTGCAAAAGCATGGGTGGCATCTTCAGCTCTGAGATGAATATTCTCCACTTAGAGGATTTTTAGCAGATCAGAGGAAATGCAACATGAGGCTGCACCCTGAGAGCATTCACAGTGTCTACATACTTATTCTGGGAAATACATCCTGTTGGCCTTTGAGCCACACCCAAAATGCAGCCTCCGGAATGCAGGCGTAGGTCCAACCTCAGTGATGCTGCATGTAGCACAAAAGGGACATTATAATCACCTTATGTAAGTGGTAAGGAAAACATTCTAGATTTTCACTGGAGAATGACGTTTGATAAATATGCTTTAACCAAGTTATGTTAGGAAATCGAATTCTGCAGAGTGAATGTGGCATCACATCTCGGTACAGCGACGTCCTTGGGGTTAATCTTGTTGCGCATTTTAACCAGAGACACCTGAGGATTGTTCTGTTGGCCGATTGCCTCTCTGGCTTTATATCTAATGAGAACTTGAGTGATGCTCAGAAGGCTGGGTATTCATACAGTGGTTCAGAATTGGAAATGGTGTCAGTTACGTGTTAAGTAGGTGGTTTTATTTTTAGAATACTTTTAATTGTATTCTTTTAGTGATGAGAAGACATCAAATGAGAGAGAATCGAGCATTTTGCTATCCTTAAAGTTTACTTCATTTTTTAAAACATCATTAGGAACAATAATATATAATACTGAACCCATTTCTCCCAATTTGCCATGACTCCCTGGAAAGAGCTTTGGCAATTTTCAAGGGTATGCCCAGTGTTTTGGTCTCAAGGGAACCATTGAGAGAATTATCATTACAGTAGAATAAATGGCCCCCGAGACCTAGGAAGCATTAATGCCCCACCTTCTAGAGAGAATATCGCACATACTCTGGAGAATCCAATACCACAGTTACCATTTGTGTTCAGATTTATGAACTGGAGTGCTTAGGCTCGGAAGAGATTTGCGAAGAATTTTTTGTTTTTAATCTGAAGACAAATCTCTAATCTTCTTATACATAGCATCATATTTGATATCACTTGATGGAGATGAAAAAAATACTCAAGGATGCTGGTGCAGTGGTCAGGCTGAGAGAATAGGGACAGGGCATTTCCTTGACATGGCTCTTTCTTGTCCCCCAGAGAAAGGGCCACACTGGGATTTTCTAAGTGGCTGTCCTCCCACAGTCCTGACTAAGTGGGGACCTTGACTTCTTATCTCCAGGCGGCACAGTGGCACATAAACAGTCCAAGGTGCTGCCAGCTGCCAATTAGTGCAGCACACTTTGTTAAGCAAACTTACCTCCTGTTTCCTCTTTTTATGAAACGGGTCACACGGACTGTGGGTGCTGAGAAGTTTCACACCCTTCAGTCCTTGTGACACCTGGGGCCTGGGCTGGGGTGGCCTGTGTTTCCCATAAGTAAGAATGAGTGACACAGGGATGCACAGCAGGTAGCAACAGCTCGAGAAGCCCAGCCGCCATATTCATTGAAACCCTCTGCCTGAGATGCACACCCTCGAGCTGCCTCTTCTTCACGTGGTCCCTGGGAAGTTGCAGTGTCAGCCGAGGCCCCGAGGCACACTGTTGGCCCCTGTGGGTTAAGCTATAGGAAGTTCTCTCCATCTCCCATAGTCTCAGAACTTTCTAGTGCCCGTACAAGTCACCATGGCAAGATTTTTAGCATGATATTTGGGACCAGGCGGTTCAGCTTGTGTCATGATTGAAACCACAAAGAGAAAGCTAAGAAAATGAACTACTGCCAGAGAAGCTAACGGCTAGGTATAGAAAGAAGTCTTTCTGGACAGACAAAGGGTTGTGAAGAATTTTAATAGATTTTTTTTTTCAAATAATTTGTCATTTACATCAGTGTACTACCAATATCCAGTTCTATGCATTTTTAAAAAACTAGTGTGCAGATGCAAAATAATAATAATGCACATTTCTTATGAATATTTTAAATCCTGTTAAACGTGTGTTAATAAAAGATGTTTGTTCCAGCCAACTTGGTCAGTGTAGTGTTCCACTTTGCGTAGCCAGATAAACACAAACAAACATGATTTTCTGTAATGTGCTTCTGGCCACCCAGCCCCCTCGCAGGTCCGTAGCTTGCCACAACTGCATTAAGATGGTGTTAGACTTGGGAACCTGTGCATGATGACTAAAAGCAGCATTTTGGAATCTTAAAACCAGAAATAATCATCAGTCCTGATCACATTATTCTTCTCCCCTCTCTCTTGTAGATTTACACTCGTTTTGTGTTCAGTGTGTGAATGTAGACACTGGTTGGTGGGGAGGCCGTGTTTCTTCAAACCTCAGTTTAAATGCCATTCTACTCATACATACCAGAATCTTGTGTTTTGTAAAAATAAGATAACTCATTTTTCCTTAAAATCTAGTGAAACTCAGAGAGTTGCTTTTTTGTTCATTTTTCAGATCAGGAGATAAAAATGTGAAATATCCACTTATTTTGGTTGCTGTCATAACAAATCTGGTACAGACAGGTTATGCGATCAACTAATGAAACTGAAATTTTCTAAAAAAAAAATCATTCTTCTACTTCAAAATGGAACCATGCATTGGTTCTACAGTAAAGGAATTAGTTGTTGGGTATTTTTAAAATTTGATCATTTCCTCAAATTTATAGCTTTATCTTTTAACCCCTAATCTAAGAGAAATTCTTAGATAACACATGAGGGACTGGAACCATTTATTCAGTGTGTCTGTATGACCTTGGCTGTGTGTTTTCATTGCTGTGCCGAGAGACTGACTATTCATGAGTGTTGACTAGCATATGGCAGGTAGATGCACTTATCTTACTAACTATGCAATGAGATTTTAAGTACTGCTAACACGCTTGTTATTCCCTGTGTTAACTTTTGTTATTTTTATTCATTTATATTTATTCATTTTGTTATTTCTTCTGTGAGCAGAGGCAAAAGGAGGTAGGAAATCATCCTGGTGTCCGCTCCTCCTCTAACTTCGCCGTGAGCAGCGTTCTTTCAGCTTTGAGATTCACACAGCAGTGTGGGAAGGATCCCAAGTCCTTCTAGAATAAGACAGGCAGGCATGGCAATGCTAACTGAGATCAGATCTAACTGGCTTCTTCATCTTCGGTTGTTCAGCAGATGGCTTTTGTTCGTTCGTCAAGCTCAGGTGCCCCCTGCCCCGTGCAGCCACCCATTCCCATCAGTCCCTGGGAATGGTGGTGCGTATTTGCTGTGTGTCACAGTGTGCCCTTCTAGATGGCACCCTGTTCCTAGGACTCTGTCTGTTTGCCCTTTGGGTCACCAACACACTAATGAGAAAGTGCCTGGAGGAGCAAGTGGTGTCCAGCAGCCCCCGTGGTTGTTGCTGAAATTCTGATGGAAAAGAAAGTTTGACAGAAATAATTCTGTGAAAACTCAGTCAGCTACAGCAGACCCTTGACTTAGGAACTCAAATTCATTCTTGGGGCTGGCTGCAACTCAAGTTGGTGGTGAAGGCTCAGACTCCTCTGCAGCCTCCAGAGTCTCTCTGCTGTGCACAGGCTGAGCTCAGTGTCCTTAGAGGACACTGACCCAGGATTTCTCAATGAGCCCCACACCAGAAAGGATCGTGTTCCTTCCTGTGCTCTTTATTGATTAAATCCATTTGGGACCATCTGGAAGCACAAGTGGTTGGCTTGGTCAAAAGTGAAAAACAAAATTCTGGTCGTAGCCCAAATCATTCGTATGACAGGCTGGTAGTAACTTGAGGGTCCACTCCAAGCCATTTTCTGGCTCTGATTGTGTAAACTCTTGGAGTGAAAGAGACACCCAAGGGTGCTTGGAGGCTTCTGCTCTGGAGAGAGGCACACAGAGTTGGAGCGTCCGATAATGGAGGGGCAGGGGAGCCTTCTGGGGGAGAACAGGACAAGAGTGCAAGTGATAGAGGTGTGATGTCCGCCTCCATATCGATTTCCAACTTGCTTCCATGTTATTGGTCCTGGAGGAGGTGGGAAAGCAGTCACTGTATGACATGACTCTTCAGACGAGGGAAGTGCTGTCCTGAGCTCTGACGGGTTCACGGGTTCCAGCTCTGCACATGGAAGAACTATCAGGACCAGAGCAGAGGCAAGGAGGGGGCTCACAGAGCAGTCTCATTCTCTGCATTGGTCCAAAGCAGGTGTGGCTGCTTTCATGTTGACTGTCAGCCGATGAACACTAAGATATGCTGCGGTCAGAGGCTGCCGCCAAATATGTGCTGTTCACCACAAAATGAGGTGGAGAATTGACAGAGAATTCCCACGATATTTCTTGTTCTGATTCTGGCAGTCTGTAATAAGGGTAAGACGTTCTGCATCCTGTGACAAGGGAGAAGAGTGTGGTGTGGGGTGTGAGGGACTGGTCCAGATGGTTCTCGGAGTAAGACTGGCCCAGCCAGGCAGTCGGCGCCACGTACCCCCGGGAGTGCGTAGATTTTAAATCTAGTATCGACAAACCACTTCTCAGGATTCATATATTTTAGAATTTAAAATCTCATACTGCATCCTTAAGATAAGAGTTCTACATGGGAGGGAAATGGGGACATTTATAAATGAGAGTAGAGTGTATTTATACCGATAGATTCTATTTGATTTAATGAAGAAATATGAACCACACATCTCCAGTACAGCTGCGTGATTATCTCATCCGAACCATTCCAAGCACCGTGCCGAATATTATTGCTCTGAATATTAATCTCTTGTACTGATGTGTTTATCCTTTCTTTGTGGTCACCTGTTTGATAATGGAGCAGGCGTGTGATCACCATAAAATATCTGCCCCTCCGATTTTGAAAGCAACAAAGCTCTTCATGTTGTTGAATACACACTTCTGTTTTCTGTTGTGTAGATCCTCTCCCAAACACGTTTCCAGTATTGATAAAAGCAGATGTTTATGATTATTTTATATTTTCATTATTAAATCCTAAGAGGCAGAGGCATTTATCTGGGTGCAGAGTAGCAACAGAAAATCCTCCGAAAGGACGAACTAAATGATGAGAAATTCTGTCCCTCTTGCTCTTTGTGCTCCTGCTCTACTGACTTTCTTCTGAGCCCGTGAAGCACCGTATGCTTCCAGACCTGTAGTGTCAGTAATTTCCATGTTGTTTACATCCGTAGCCTTAAGAATTGAGGTGAAAGTAATGAGGAATCAAGGTGGCTCCAGCTTTCCTGTGTTTAGTTCAGGAAATTAATTTAGATAATTTCCGTGCAGCTCCCCTGTCGTTACCATTGCCGCTTGGTGCTGAGTGGTTGCTGCATGCGAGACACCGACCCACGGGACACTCGCCCGTTCGTTTACTCAGTGCTCTGCATTGGCCACTTGCTAAACAGTACTTTCAAAATTATTTTTGCCTCTCACCTTTGAAAGGAGAAACTATCAATATGTGAACTGTGCTGTTTGCCAGGATCACATTGTCTTTCTGGGGCAAGAAATTGAAAGTGAAAATAAAGGCCAAAAATAATAATAAACACAGTGAAATAGGACACAACTGTTCAAAATTATACAGAATATGAGATCATTTGTGAATACTTAAAATATTCCAAGCAAAAAAAAAAACTAGTCTTATTAGAAAATAAGCTGAGAGATTAGCAAATGGAAATCTATTCTTTTTAGATCATGAGGCACAGTGAATTTACCATTGTTATTTGCTAATAATTTTTGTTATGAAAAAATGTTCTTACGTAGAACAGTTTTTATATTTTTATTGACATCCATTTGTATTATATTAAAGTATATTAAATTTTAAAATTGAAGTAACTTACAAAAAGTACAGTGTGGAATTTCAGCTGCAGACTTGGTGTTTTTCTAAAAAATATTCTATTTTTCAGTAATTTGTCCTGAGAAAATATATGTGAGCTGTGCCACCTATTTCAATGCTTCTGTCACATGCTGATACTTAATGACCAGACTCAAGAAACTCCCATTTCTACAGTTCAAATACATAAAAGCTTCTGGCTACTAATAAAAAGGTGTGTTAATCAGGGACATTTCTATACCATTCCCCATACCATCTGCATATATGAGAATAATCTATAATGCTAAACATTAAGTAAATTCCTTTTAATCATGTTATCTTACTCATTCTGGCCAAGTCTGTGAAACCCCAATTTTCCAAAATTGATTAAATAAATTAGCAGGGTTAAAAAGAGTGTTCAGAGGCAGTAGGAAGCTCTGGGGATAGTTGGAAAGAAGTCTCAAAACAGAGTTGATAAGCCACCCTGGGAATAAGGCAGATGAGGTTTCCCCTAAGCATGGGCTGAATCTGGTGGCCTTCTGCTCAACTGAGCCTTTTTGCCTTGGTGGCTCCTCACATCAGTGTTTTTACTCCTCGGTTTTCAAGGAAGCAGCCACTGTCATTTCCCTGCACAATGTGCCCTCTCTGTAGAAGTCACCACATCTTTCCTGAGGCCAACACCGGGTCTCCCAAATGTTGTGCTGCTCCTGCCCCACAGACTCTGCAGTCATATCACTTCCAGGCCGACAGCTGGTCCGCTGCACACACTCCTCATAAATGGCACTCCCACGGCCCGCATTTCCCTTTGTGTCAGGTGTCATGTTGGGAAGACAAGTTTCCTTCTGAGCAAACGTGCGTTGTCCATTCTTGCTGTGTATTTTGCGTTGCAACTACTGTACCCTCTTCATTTCCTCAAAATGCGTATTTCTTTATCTCTAACTTATTAGTCTTTTTACATTTGGATCTTTCATTTTGAGCTGTCAGAAACTCTTTGGGGAAGTAGTTGGGGTATAAATAATAAATTGATAAAAGAATTCATGATTAAAGAGCAGATAGAATCCTTCAGTCTATTCCTCAGCTAATATATCAGTACCGAATATCAAAGGCTACCTTAAATTAGCATATAACATGTTGCTTTGTACAGTCTTACACTTATATATTTGTTCTTTTAATTTTATATCCATTAGTAGACTGGGGGGATATTCATTCATGGACTTAGTATTACCAAAAAGAGCTCTGAAAGCCAGTGAGCTTTAATTAGAATGGTAAAAAGTTGCTTCTGGGCAACACTTAAGAACACAATGGGAAAACCAATCAATTGTGGATAGGTGACATAAAGTGTAGAAAATCCATGAAAACCGCAAAAAGTTGTGTGCACCCAACTGTGCGTCACTCACACACTCACACCCCTGTGCACGTATGCCCAATGTGTACACCTGAGGATAAAAATATGGAAGCAGGCTCCCCGTTAACAATTTCATTACTCTGTTTTAGGCTAGGGGCTGAACTTTGGAAGCTGACGAGCTAAAGAGTTTCCCATAAAAGATCATTTCCTTTGCCAAAATGAAACTACTTTTCATTATTAATGCTGTAATGAAATGGTCTGAAATACAGATCTGTGATGGGGCCAGAAAGGACACACCTGTTCCCACCTCCAGGGGCGAGTTCTCCGAGCAGTTACCCCACGGAGAGGGCTGTGTGTCCACGTCTGTGTCCCCGGCCGGCAGAGCTGTGCGCCTGTCATCCTTCCCAGCCTCCCCTCCAGTGACAGGCGCATTGACAACATGTTACACTCCGCATTGATTTTACAGTTAAGGAGCTGATTGTGATATATAGGGATTTTAAGAATTCAGCTGAGAGGCTGACTTTTGCCTTTTATCATTCCATTAAAATTTTATAACCATCTTTTTCATGTCATTTCATCCATGAATTCTTACTTTAGAAAGTGATAGCTACTGCTGTGAGCATAACTTTTCTCCTGTCCGGAGCTTTTTATTGTATTAGCCAACTACCCCAATTATAGTTATTACTCATGTTTTACATAATTGTGGTGGCCCTTTCAGCCACGCAGCAGCAGGCCAGTTGATTTGTATGTGGAATTAGACGATTCTGCTTATCATGTCGAAGCACTCAGTTGAAAGAGTGCCAAAACCAAGTTTTAACACTCCCCTACCCAGAGGACTAGGTGAAGCGTCCACCACACTCTCTCGGCGCTCAGACAAGTTCGAGCCCCCAGAGGGTCCCAAAGAGGGAGCTAATAAAGTGAATGCTGGCTTTCAAGGAGGAGACAAGTCATGAGATGGAAATTGAACATCTCTTCTTTCCCAAGATAAGAGATCCTCTGTAAAGGGAGGCAGTGTTCCGTGGGAGCCGGAAGTACAAGCTCATCTCTCTGTCAGACGATTCACCTCCAATACCATCAGCGTGTTCTGGGGAAATAAAAGCCTTCTTGTCCCTCATCACAGAGAACAAACTGCATCATTGCCATGGCTTTTCCCTGAAGATGCTCCTAGTTTGATAGTTCACACAGGAGGAATAATTATGCAGGACCCTGATGAAACCCCTAAAAGGATATATTCTGATTTTTCAATGTACGTTATTCTTTTCTGGGGAGAGAAGGTGAGAGAGGGTGAGACATTAAAGACTTAAATCTCAACCATTGATTTCGTGAACTCCAATCTCCGAGGATTTATTTTTTTAGATTTCAAAACAACATTGATATCTTGTAAGACTCACATTTGCCTTTCTCTAGGAAATAGCCAATCTAGATGACAGGTATGAATAAGAAAGAAGCGATCCTTCCATTTGGGTACAAAAATTGCTAGCCCTACTGAATACCAGACAGCAGAAGAAATGTTACAGTAATTTTAAGAAAGCTTTAAAATGAAGGCTAATAACACACCACAATGGAAATGTGGTCCACGCTGAGCAAGATGGCTGTTCCTTTAGGATTTCTCCCTTCCAAGGGGTACATGATCAGACTGTCAGAAATGGCTTGACTTCAAGGCTAGTGCACTGTACCATCTTTCGCCTGGAAAAGTAATTATGCTCCTACCATCAGTCCGGTTGGTGACAGAACCGTGGGTCCTGTGGTGTGAAAACCTGTTTGTGTAACGCACTGTCCCAATGTCCCCGCTGTCCCCAGCGTCCCTGCTGTCCCTGGCCTTACGAAGCACTGGCTGCTTTCACATTTAGACCTTTGGCGGAACACTGATTTCCGTTCACTCACACAATGCTGTTTTAAACAATTACTAAAATCCAAGTATATCTTTTTTAAAGATTTTCAATAAAATCTAATGTTCACAGAAAAAAAAAATCTCATAAATGTCAAAATTGCTATGGGCAGAAAAGGGGGATATAGTATTTTCTTGATCTGTTGTAGCAATTTATAGATTTCAGGCTGTGGTTTATAAGAATGCTAAATGTTCTGGAATTACAGCTGTTACTGATCAGTGATTGAGCCAGATTTGTGTTATTGCACCATGTTCTTGCTTGTACCTAGAGAGCAGTAAAGCCGCAATATAATAAAAAGCACCTGCATTTTAAATGAAATTTCAATTGAAAAACTTAACAGCCCTTCAAATTGCAGAATTTAACGCAGCCCAGTAAAGCTTAAATAACACTTTCCCTCCGCAGGCTGAGGGGTTTGCATTCAAGGTGACTTGATTGTGTCGCGTGGTGAAATTATTTACAATTAAGGAATTTCTCTGGAGGGCTGCACAGTATTTGCTGTTCCACAACACCTATGCGGGCATATGGTGGGCCTTTTTCAGTATTCATGGAGCCTCCTGAACCTTTATGATAATTGAATCAGTTAGAGTGCTGAGTGGAAGAAGCATAAAACCTGTTAACCTAAAGGTCAGATCTGTGCATTGTTTATTTATCAGTAGGTGAAAGAGCCCGATCGGCAGCTTCTGTCGCAGTCACAGTAAAAAATCACCTATAATATTAACAGGGAGTAGATAAATTGCAAGACATGGATTAGAATGATAAACAGAAGCAAGTATAATATGGAATATATAATGAGAGACGCTGAAGGATTTTACTGGGCCGTAAAATATGCAGGTTTGTTATGATAGTGTTATTGATTACAATTAGTTGCTTGGGCTCTAGAAAAAGATGTGGTACAGCTGGAACTTTGGTTGCAACCACCTTCTTATAATATTTCCCGAATACTTTTATTTTAAAAAAAACCCTGCTGATATTTTCATCATTACCTTAATAAAAAGAAATGATCCTGCTAGGTCTCTCCTCAGTAGGAAAATGAAAATTTTAGTTCAGTTGTATTCAACAGGTCATTGTGTATGTTGATAAGCAGGATGGTCAGAGTGCTTGTTGTTACAGCTTTTGTTTGCTTGTTTACTGGCCTTTGGCACAGTTCTTCTTCCCCTTCCAGGAGTTACCTATGGTACAGTTTAGCTTTGTTTTGGTGAACATGTGGCAATTTTCCTAGCGGTGTCATTTCCTGGATTTGTTTTCCTTTCTAGAACCTGGACCTGTAGAGCCTCCGATGCCCCTGGACGTGAAGCCAAGAGCGATGTTACTTACCTGGCAGCACCCTTTAAAGCGCAATGGAGTCATCACTCATTATAACATCTACCAACATGGCAACCTGTACTTGAGAACCTCGGAAAGTGTCACTAATTGCACAGTGACGCACCTACAGCCCTATACTGCCTACGAGTTCCAGGTAGAAGCCTGCACCTCCCAAGGATGCTCGCTCTCCCCAGAATCCCAGGCCATGTGGACACTCCCAGGGCCTCCAGAAGGTATCCCCAGTCCAGAGCTGTTCTCCGATACTCCAACATCCGTCATTATATCTTGGCAACCCCCCACCCACCCCAACGGCCTGGTGGAGAACATCACAATTGAAAGAAGAGAGAAGGGGAAGGAAGAAGCCGCAACCTTGGTGACCCTCCCAGGAGACCACCCCAGGAGGTTCATCGATAAGACTCCTGCTCTCAGCCCGTGGACGAAGTATGAATACCGCGTGCTGATGAGCACACTGCACGGAGGCACCAACAGCAGCGCCTGGGGTGATGTGACCACAAGACCCTCACGCCCCCTCGGGGTGCAGCCCCCAGAGGTGCATGTGCTGGGACCCGACTCCGCCAAGGTAAGGCCCTGCGCGTTGTCTCCTCCACAAACGCTGGCTTTTACCCTGGACCAACTCGGAGTGGAACAGAGCCATCTACTGACAAAATGAACTCATTTGTTGTTTTAGGCATTCAAGGGAGAAGCCGGGTTTTGGCCTTTGGCCCAAACTCTTGAATTCAGTGTCAGCTTTTCATTTCTCCCTGTATCCCCTTAATTACATTGTTGAGACGCCTCCATTTGCCTCTCACATCTGAAATGCTTTGAGTGTCACAGTGGGATGCTTAGCTTAACCACCACGTCAGGTTTAAATAGATCAGAAAATGAGAAGAGTTGGGAAAATGCGAAGGAATAGAGTAGCATATTAGCAAAAGTCCCGATGATCAATATGCTAGTATCTTTTAAGAATCAAAGAACTGAAATGTCATGGCAAGAGGCGAAAAGAGCCTGTGACTGGGGTGAAGTCAGTCATCCACCTCGGGCCTGGGGGAAGAGCTCTAGAGGATAGGGGAGCTACCATTGTTTTGGCTGCCATACAAACTTCATTCAGGGGAAATTAGTGTATCCAAACAGGAGGGAGTTCTGCAGCTTCGAAGCCTCTTTGTGTATACACACATGCTTCCATGGCCTCCGTCTTGTACCACTGCCAGGAGCGCTGCTACGGTGGCTCGCTCACCAGAGCACAAAACTGAGGGCGGCAGTGCGCGGCAGAGTTCATCTTTCGGAGCGACTGCTCTGCTGTAGGATGCTCCCTCGCGCACAAAAGGGAGCTACTAGGTCGTGCTGATTGGGGCAAACTGTTGAAATTGAATCTAACCTACTAGCTAAGGGTGTTTTGAGAGGTCTTTATTCATTTCAGCCTGCATCTAGGTAAAGCAGCTCACTCTTTTGATAGAAATATCAAAAGTAAATGGAAATATGGTGAGGGGATGAAAAGAGGAAATTAATTTTTAAGTACATGACGTGTAATGTTTATCACATGAACTGGGTAATCCTAAGAACTGCTTTTCAGCCAAACGAAGAACAAAAACAGAACAAGACAAAATCCCCCAAATAATCGGATAGTTTTGAATGACTCCGGAAGTGACTCTCCTCTCCCTTCCGGAAGCTTTTGCAGAACTTTGGTAGCAGCACAAATCCATAGGAAGCGACAGACTCTGTCGCTTCACAAAGCAGAGCTTCCTGATGGATCTTGCTCTGTATTCTCACAAAAACTTGTAACTAGCATTGCTAATGGCAGCAGATCTGAAAAAAGAAGAAATATTTTCAGAAGAGTAATAGCTCCTTGCAGCATTCTACCTGATGCACCACATGAAAATAATAGTCAAAACCATTCAGAACAAGTTGGCTTTTCCTTCCTCAAGGATTGCTGCTTGTCACTTACTAGAGAAGTTTGGGCTTGGGGAGCTGCGCCTCACATGCAGTGAGAGATCTGAGACCCCCCAAGGCAGGGGTAACCCCGGGCAGGAGCCTGCATCTCTGAGGCAGAGCCTGAAATACACACCTGGATTGATGGCGGTGACTTTTTTAAAACTTACACTTTTTACTCATCCCCATTTTACAACTGGAGGATAACAAATTATCGATGGCAGAAATCAGGAATATCCAGCTGAGTCTAGTATTTCATAACATGTATTTAAATATTATTAAAGTAACTATAAAATCTATAGAAACTATTTTCTGCAGATTTTATATGTAAATGTGCAGGGTAAAATACAAAAAGTGATCAAAATATATGCTAGATGTTTACATTTTTGAAAAATTACAGTAAAAGACATTGCCATCGATCTCACTCAGAATGCTCCCCCTTGCTTTGACCACACTCACGGCTCCTGCCACTTCTTAAGCAGCTCAGGAAGCACCTTTTGCAAATGTCTTTAGCAATTGCTATCGAAAGAACCGTAAGAGCTGCTGCTTCGTGCCATCCAAGGAAAGGTGGCTCGAGAGGGTGCCGGGTCGCGTCCTCCTCCACCCTATTCTCCAGTCCTGGAACAGTGTGACCTCCACCTTTTTTTTTTTTCTGAGACAGGGTCTGGCTTTGTAGTTCAGGCTGCCCTGAGCTCAGCCTCAAACTCACATCACAGCAATCCTGTAATCCCAGCACTCACTCGAGAGGCAGAGGCAGGAGGATTGCTGTGATGTGTGTTTGAGGCTCAAAATGAAATGATTGAAAATATTCTAGAAAATTACAGAAGAAGACAGTTGACCTAGTCCATAAATTGTAAAGTCACTGGGTTGCAATTGTAGTGGCACAGAAATAGACAAATGGTTAGGGGAACTGACTAGAGTTTAGACACACTGCATCTACACACCAGTGTAGATGGCAGATCACTGGGATGGAAGCTGCCTTCCTTGTCTTTGGGAACCTCTGGTTTACCTCAAAATACTAGGCTCACTCTGTAAAATCATATCATGAGCAAACTCCAATAAATGCTGCTAGAATTTATAATGTTAAAACAGCCCGGAAGATAATAGAGAACTTTACACAATTGGAATGTGGACATGCCCTTTCTAAAGAAGAAGAGAAACTCAGTAGCTTGAAAAGGAGTATTCTTTGTTGCTGCAATGTAATTTGGTTGTTTTCTGCAGGGCACACAAATCTCCCTCTGTGCTAAAATCCAAGAGATAGGTTGAGAAAATATACTGTGTTAAACATCAGAAACAAATAATTTTCCATAAGATAAAAAGAATGAATAATTTATATTAAAAGATAATGTAATAGAAACATAATTTAAAGAAAACTATCAAATAATGCTTAGAAACATTTAGACCTCACAAAATAGACAAATGCAATTAATTAAGAAAATGAGTAGAATTGGCAGGCAATAAAATTAGTGATGCCAAGTTTTTGTGGATACACAGGTCATGGAAAATTTGGCCATTTGTGATAAAGTAAGTTCGTGCAAACTTTGCAGGATGAGGCTCATCAATAAAAATTAAAGTTAAGCATATATTTACCATTTGTCAAGCAATCCTTGGTAACATAACCAATATAAAGTACATAATGTGGTACACATCGTGCACATTTACAAATCTTATTTTTAGCATTGAAGTTAAGTCAAAGGAAAATAACTAAATACTTCATTTTCCATCATGAAAATATACAACAAATGAGAAAATGTCCCCCTAATCTATGTCCCCCCTAATCAGTGTTAAAAGCAAGTTTCCACCTACAAGGTATGAAATGAGCTGCTTATTCTGTGAAATAATTAAAAGAGCCAGACCTTCTTTGGTCTGTGTGGACACGTCTTCTTTGCTTGTGTGCGCGTACATGCGTGCATGTGCAGGCCTTGAGCTCTTCACCTAGTGAGGACCATCCGTCCCTGTCCCTGTGGCCTGGGTCTGTCTAAGTGCACCAATACAAATGTGACTTTTGGAATTAAATTATTCATCATTTTTAAAGCAAAAGAGGACATTGGGAAGGATAACTTCAACTGTACTTCAACAAATATTTATTGTCTAACTTACTCTGTATGGAGTGTTTCCAGAGACTATTGTTAGGAGCAGCTGCTATATAGAACAAATATTTACACTCCCTCTTTCCCTCCAGTACATCCTGTCTTCTATTAAGTCATTTTAATATGCACACCCGTATGAGACAGCAGAGCAAGGACTGTCCATTCACTTTCACCCGAGGACACTCAGGCCCAGGGGGCTTCGGTGTTTTGCTCAAAGTAGCACAGGTGTAATGGAAGTTTGAGTTGAAAGTTAGAAAACATTCTTACTCCATTCTCAACCCATTATATGCATTTTCATAGATGCTCCTGTTTATAAAGTTCTTAAACATACCTTGATGGATTTAGGAAAGAAGATGTTTATGATATTCACATTTATATTTATGTGTGTTGGTTTGAGATCAGTCAGCTAACCTGCATGTCTTCATTTCTTTAAAGGTGGAATGGTTGTATAGTTGATTTTCAGGGACTGGAAAGACTTGGCAAAAATTGGTGCCTCCTTAAATGCTGAACTCACTATCTATCTACCTGTTCTATTTGTTTCTGACAATTTCAAAAAGCTAAAGAGATAGGAATCTAAATAATTCAGAGCCTCTCAAATAAGTCACTTTGATAGACACACCATTTCTGAAATAAGCATTTTATTTCCAGTGGGAAATTAGCCCTAATTTAAATCTTCAACATAAAATCCTTGTTTTAGAAGATACATATCTTGCTTATCTGTGCCAACAATATGCTCTTGAGTCTGAAATTTTTGAGGAATCAGCAATATTTTATAACCTTTCCTAGATACAATGGATATATAAAAAGAAATTAAATTGATGGGAAGTTTTTATCTCATCTGTTTTGGGCTACACTGTGGTTGACTGTGGTCTTTAGCATCTGCTGTTTAGCTAACCTAACTGTCTTCTCAGACATCTTGGGACATTTCTTTTTAATAAAGACTGCAGGATCTTCTCAGAGTCATCAAATCAGACACCGTTTTGTGCAGGTACCAATTCTTGGACAGGGTTCTCACCTAGTCTAACAGCTTGTTTTATTTAGCCCTTCTAAAAATTTTCTATAGATATTGATTAATTTTTTTTCTATATTTCAGCTGCCCAAAATACCACTTTTTCTAAGTTTATAACTCTTCAGAAAATGAGAAAAATAGTGAATTTCTGAAAGTAAACACAGTAGACAAAATAGGATCTTTTAGATCTTCAAATGACTGTCTCCAGAGTCCTTATGTGAAATCTCTTAATCTCTCCTGGTAGATATCTTATTCAAGTTTTGTCTTAAGAACTTGTTTTCTCAGCCTCAATACCAAGTTCCAAATCAATTCACTGTTAGCTCAACTGCTCACAGAGACTACCTCCTAAGTTTTGCTTTCAAGTGTTGCCAGAGTCTGACCTGAATTCTCAGTGTTTCCATCTGAGAGGCAAAGAAATTGTGAGTTTCTCAGTTCAGTCCTTTCTGGTACTCTTGTGCTAAAATTTTCTCGGGATTTGTGTCCCGAGCAAGAGAAAGCCCTGGGTTTGACTTTGACCATTGACTCATTGTTCAAGAGCACGCAAGGCTTGCATCTCGAAGCTCGTCTGGAGCCCTATGTCAGCTCCACAGTGCTGGCTGGCTCTAGATTTCTTTGAGTGACTCTGTAACAAAGCTAATGAACAGGGCTTCATAGGTAAAATGTTTCTTCTTCCAGCATTTTTCCTGGAGCTCACAAAGCTCCTGGTGCTTTTTAGATTAACAATGATTTCAGGACTTACAACAAAATTTGGGTAGATGTCTGTCCATGCCTCATTATAAACTGTGCAGTAATTATCAATCAACTGCCCAAGTCTTAGTAGTAGGAGGCCATTTTATCAGCCTGAATAGTCTTACAGTCATGTTAGGTCAAGCTGTTTGGGAGAAATATTTCCCATTTGAGTTAAAATGGAAAATTTTGGTCAGGTCCTCCTTATTTTATTTTTTAATTATTATTCCTTTCTTAAAAAATTAATGACTAAACAAAAAATGGAAATCTAAATAATTAAGAACTACTCAAATAAATTATGTGAAAGCTCTCTCTGAAATAAAAATTTTATTTCCAGTGAGACTCTATGATTCAAATTGAAAGTTTAACCTATCCTGTCAAAAAAAATAAAAGCTTTCACTGATTTTGATTTTTTTCACACTGTTCTAATAAAAGGGCAAGTATTACCCTGCTGAAATCTGTCTGTTACTGTTTCAAAGTAACTATCTACTAAGGGAAAGTTAAAAGAAAATCCAAGGAGCCATGACTAAGATTGTTGACCAGATCCCAACTCTGTGGTGGATGGCACTGAAGGATATGTGGCTTAGACTGCAGTCAAAACAATTAAAATGTGTTTGGGAAGTGAACTCTAGACCCTGCACTGACTACTATATATATTTATTTACGGAGCACAGAAGGTAAGGGAGGGAAGAGATGAAATGGGTAGAATATAAATGGGTGGAGAATGAAATGGGTAGAAACCAGAGCTTTCTAATGACCTGCACGCATATTTTAGGGTCCTTTTTCCTTCACAAAACTGAGTGCGTTACCACTACGCTTTTGGAAAATTTAGCCAGAAAAGAAACATTAGATATAATTATATTCTACTCATGATTATGGGTTAGTGAAACAGGAGCCTTTTTAAGTTTCTTATATGTTTCTCATTACTCAAAACAGGATTTGCCGGTATTGTTCTACTTGCTAAATATGTACAAGGAAGATTGAGGAGCATAACTGTGCATCCTTGGAAATTGCAAATAATAATTTCTCTTCCCTGCCCTTCTTTGAGAGAATGACTTATTTAGGGCACACACTAACAGGCCATAGCAAGGGGTTCTGAGGTCTCACGTAACGAGTTGTAAGCAAGAGGATGAGCAGCTGCCCGATGGGTGTGTGGATGTGTGAACTTCTCACGGGTCTGCTCCCCGTCCTCAGAACGCCCACCATGGAGACGAACCCTGAAGGTGTGCTTTAGGCTGATGGTCCTCCAAAGGAGCAGCCTAAAAGCCAAACCCAGGAAACAGCACTTCCTTCAGTCCCTGGTGTCGTGCTAATTGATCCCAAACCCTTCATTACTGTCTAATGCAGAAGGCTGAGGAGTGCCGCGGCATTTAGAAAATGACTTCCTGAAGCCATAGAAATTCCAGGCCCGGGAGCTGCCATGGCTCTGTCCTGTACTGTCACACTGATTCTATGTTTATCTTCCACTGCAGATCACATGGAAGGCACCGCTCCTGCGGAACGGCGACATCTTGAGCTATGAGGTCCATATGTCTGACCCCCATGTCACAGTCACCAATGTGACCCCTTCTACGTTGAGTCAAATAGTCACTCAGCTGATTCCTTTCACCAATTATTCTGTCACCATCATTGCCTGCTCTGGGGGTAATGGGCACCTGGGTGGGTGCACAGAGAGCCTGCCTACCCGGGTGACCACCCTCCCTGCTGCATGTCAGGGTGTCAGCCCACCATCGGTGATTGCCCGCAGTGAGTCCTATGTGAGCGTCTCTTGGCAGCCACCGTCCCAGCCTAATGGACCTGATTTGAGGTAAGCGAAAGGCACCATGCTTCTGAATTATCCATGGTCTCATCTCTTGAAAACAAACAAACAAAACCTAGGACAAAGACTCCTCTTTTGAAAGTAGAACTAACCACAGACACTCAGCAATAGTTTATACAGATTTACCTGGAACCTTGAATTCAACAAGGCAACAATAGCATTGTCACAGTGAGAAGAACTGAAAGCCCTCCAAGCGATCCCTGTTTTCTAGGTATTTCTTTCATAACCCTCTTGATTTTCGAAGTGTATTTTTAGTTGGTGTTAGCAGTCCTGATGCACGTGCTGTGTGGAGCAGTTGTACAAACACGTCTCAGAATTCTAAAGCTCACACTGCAATGCTTTGACACATTGTTATTATCTGGAAACTCGCAAAGAATGTGGTCAGGGATACAGATAAGATGAAAGGAATGAGTTGTGATTCTACAATGGCTTTGTAGGGAACTGAACTTGGCTCCTAGCCAAGAATAAAGAGTTGATAATTTTTATCACTGTTTATGAAGTATTGATGGTACATGTCGCAGGAAATCATTAACTCAGTTAGCTTTTTTGTATTTCTACTTTGTGTGAAATGACCAGTAAAGGTGCGGTGAATAGAGAATGAAAGAAATGTAAAATATTACCGTCATCGCTGTAATCATAAAATGTGAATGTGGCAGATTTTTGCAGTTAATAGAATATACAACAGTTGATCCAGAAAAGAATGTTTATCTGGGGAAATTTCATAATTGTAAAGTTAAGATGTTATTCCTTATGTGTGTGTACAGATATCACACACCACACACGCCACAAAGCAACCTGAATTTTGGTAATAACATTAGTCAAGATAATCCTGATGTTCCTGCTTGTCTTTTGCTGTAGATACGAGCTTCTGAGACGCAAAATCCGGCAACCACTTACATCAAATCCCCCCGAAGATTTAAATCTGTGGCACAATATTTATTCAGGAACTCAGTGGTTTTATGAAGATAAGGGTCTTAGCAGGTGAGATTACAAAAACTATAAAAACAAATGCTGGCATTTAGTTTGGGGCATGTGGAATAGTTCAAAGTACCTGAGCGTCTTCCTTGTGCGAGCGTGTTATCGCTTATGCAATAGAATAGGCTTGGCTATTATCTGAGGCATTAATCACGGGACTGTAACAGCCCGCATGTTTAATGTTTGCCGTCTTAACAGCTTGCTGAAAAGAACCCTTTGAAGTCACACTTGTAGGTGTTGAGCCTTAACCTACTGCCTTTGTCGTAGCTCTATCCAGACATGAGACTTAATAGAGGAATTTGGAAAGATTGAATATAGGCAAACTTGTGGGTATTACTGGGCATTTGTAAAACGCTTGCTGTTTTGGGAGAGTAATTGGTTATAAATCATTGATTCATTACACACACACACACACACACACACACAATCATTTAGTTAACAGGACTGACTCTTCGAAGGATTCTCCCTGGAGTTCAAAGAAGTTATGAAAGGGCCAGATGGACAGTGTCAGAGGACAACTACCTGGCAGGGGTAGGATGTCCGGATTCCGTTGTACGAGACATCTTGCTTTGTAACCTCAGGGAAATAGCTTCACTTCTTTGAGCTTCACTTTTTTTGCCTTGATTTTTTGAGACAGAATCTTGCTCTGTAGTTGCAGCTAGCTTTGAACTTGCTGTGTAGCCCCGGTCCAAATCTAAAATTTAGGGAAAATAATAAACACATTCACACAGATTAAATTGAAATGGGAGTTGAAATCAACATCCCTAGGAAGCCGATCCTACCAGGGATAGTAATGTGGTGCTAATGAGGTATTTCAATTGTCTCACCATGCTAATTGTCAAAAAGATTTTTTTTTTCTTGCTAGGACCAGGAAAGATTTTTGGCTTTTATACAAATAATTGCTACATCCCTTTTAAATTACTTGTATGTATTTGTCTTCTTGATATTCAAGATAAATGCATATGAATATTGGGTAAAGGATTATTTTTGATTTTCTACCCTTCTAAGCCCCCAAAGTGCTCATGGGCTTTTAGCCCATGGAAGGTATCTCACAAATCAGAGGACACTGAAATTAATCCACTGGGGGACATTGTGATTTTCTGTTCAAAGGAATCCATCTTGTGTGGCAAGATGCCTGCCTTGCCCTTGACAATGGCCAGGTCTCGGGGTGCCTGCTGGGGGCCAGGCCTCACCCCATGGCTCCTTGCAGGGGTTAGTTCCTGGACATCCTCACACCCCAGAAAATCAGAATCCAGATTCTCAGTGCTGGTTTGAAATTCCAGAGTGTGCACATGTAATCCTTCACATCTTCGGCCCTGTGTTCTATCCCCTGTACTCTCCATCGTTGCTAGACTACTGTAGCACCTAGAGCAAAGTAAGTGCTGTGTAAATACTTGTTATATGGGGTTGTTCCAGTGTAATGTTATTTTCCAATCATAATAGGAAAATAACTTACATATATAACAATTGCAATTTTTTTTTCCAAATATTTTCTGTGCACAGTTTGTTAAAGTTGAGGATACAGGACTCAAGGATACATAAGAGGACTGTGTTTATTTTGCTAATTTATCTATTTGACTATCTATATTTCATTTTTAATTTAATTCTAATACTTTTAGGAGGAATATATCATTTTCTATTTTCTCAGCTTCCCACTTTCTCTATTTACTTCCTAACTTAAGTCTTTATAAATAAAGTTAGCACTGAGGGATTTCTCCTGTACTTAGAATCTGCTTTCAAATGGCAGTTCTCTGATAGAAAAGGTGAGGTTAGTGTAAAAACTCACTGATGACACTTTTATAAATATTTTTGTGAGAGTAAGTATAAGCTGAAGTCAACATATTTATTCAACTGGTATATCTTCCTCAGGTATGGGTTTACAATATACAGAAGAAACAACAATTTAACCCAAAATAGTGCTATGACCTGGAATTTAGATCATGTTGATAGTTTCTTTTTTCCTTTTTATATCTTCCTATGTGGAACAGAATACTGAGCCAATTATCCAGATAATTTATTCAAGTGCAAGTGCCTTTTATTCTTATGATTATCTTGAATGAGGGGTAATGTTTGTCAGAATCACACAGCTGGCTTCCTCTGTGTTGAATTCTACCCTCTGTGTAGACCCGGGTGGACTTGGTATAAGTGCGGGTTTATACTACCTGTCAGTTTCTAACTTTTCTTCCTCCATAACTCTGCGCGAAGTAGCCAAGTTATGGTTGTTGAGGGAACCATAACTTTGGATGTGCTGACATTTTCATCACTTGGAAAATCTGGTGAACGTGCTGCTCTCGTCTGAGGCTTCGGATGTGAGCCCGGCGGGTTTAACAAGAGGGCGGCGCAGCTCTCGGCTCAGAGCATCGATCTCCCTGTAGGATCGTCAGTCCCCTGGCTCCTGACGATCAGATAAAACTGCAGAAAACCCGCCGCAGCATCTTCTTTTGGACTCTGTATTTAAAGAAGGGAGAACAATGTATGAGACATAATAGAAAATTTCCTATTACAGGGAAAAACTGACTTGTAGATGATGGTAGCTGGCTGTCACTGCATTTCTGAAGGGAGATGTATTCTAAGCCCGTTCCTTTCATTATCTGTAGACTTCTGTGTACATTTCTCTTGCAGTGATGGTTTGGATCGAGAGCTCCATGGGACTCCTCAGAATCTGCTAATTTCGTTGTGCACAGTATTTTGTATGCAGTTTCCATATGTATTTTAGAAATATAATACAGGCTAAAGCAACATCACAGAAATAAATGAAAACATTCACAACTAATATACTTTATCTTATTTCCACAGAAACTTGCTTTTAAGATTTAAATGCTTAAGCTAACTAAGAGCTAACCAAGCTAACTTGGTAGAGCCAAGTTCAAATCTTGTTGGCCCTGGTGCTGATGTATTTTTAAGATGCTAAAAACGCAGTGTTTCACCTACTAAAAGCAGGTGCAGTTCTGTGGGAGAGAATAATCAAGGGCCCACGGTGTGCCCTTGGCTCCTTTGTAATGACGTGAACATGCTCGGGGACTGTTTCTGCTTTGCCGATGCAGAGAGATGGGACGTCCCGTGATGTGTGTTCCTGTGTGTCACCCGTGTTCCAGTGGGAGCTGCTCATGGGAAGAGTACTCGGGACAGTGCTGGGCAGCAGATGGTCAGTCTTCTCCCAGGACTTCCCAGATGAGCCGATCCTGTTAGTTTCTCCTTCCTCTCAAACTGTGCAGAAGAGCTGGGGCTGGCGATGAGACCTGAGGTTCTTTCACCCTGACAGGGTGTCGCACAATGATGCACTCAAGTGGAGAAGAGCCCGATGTGTCGGCTTCACGTGCCCTCTCCATCGCAATTTGCAGTCCTCGCTCTGAACTTCTTCCTAACACCCCTACATGAAATCTTACCTCGTGAAGAGTGAGTCTCCAAGTAGGGAAGGATGCATGTTGTCATGGAGAATGTTTCCTCCTGGTATTTTCTTCTAAAAATATCTTTCCCTGCGGTTTGTTTGTTGCGATGATGACAAGATAGAGCAAAGACATAAATGATCATGAACTACTTTGGGTGCAGATTTTTGGCAGTGTCGGGACGGAGAGCTCCCGAAACAACAGCAGCAACTTCTCACCATCTGAAAAATATTGTATTGTAGAATAATAATTCTAGAAACTTTCCATTGTGATGGATATCACTGTTTAATACAAAAGCAAAACTCAGGCCGGGATTTGGCTCAGCCGTTCTGGCACCTGTCTTGCAAGCACAAGGGTTCGATCCCCGGTAACCACATACAATACTGGGTGTGAAGACTCACGCCCAGCAGCAATCAGCACCACACACCACAGTGCCGGGCATGGTGGCTCATAGCTGTCATCCCAGCACTCGGGAGGCAGAGGATTGCTGTGATGTGAGTTTGAGGCTGAGCACAGGGTCAGCCTGAACTACGAAGTGAGACCCTGTCTCAAAAAAAAAAGCAAAACTCACTGTTAGCATTTTTAGAATCAATAAACAACATCGTCACCATGCACCTGCCCTCAAGGATGATTTTATCCACCGCAGGCTGCGGTCGTGGAGGCAGCACAGGTCTTCATTTGCTTGTTATTTCTGTGGTTGACCAGGGATGCAAGGCAGCGCAGAACCGCTTCCTCGACCTCACTTGCGTGACTGTGCTTGAGCGTGCTTTGGGCTGTGGCCAACATGAGCAGTGTGCAGGAGGAAGAAGCAAGACACGTCCGCCTGCATCTCGGAAGCATGATTTGTATTGGTGACAGTTTGACACGTGAATTCTGCTAGAACATCAATAACGCTGACACATTTTTAATTCTGATGAAAATAGCACACAGCGTTCTGCGGCTGCACGGGGAGTTTCGTTGTTTCTGCAAACACCTCAGCCCCCTGAGGACCCAGCTTCCAGCCATTATGTGGGAGCAGCACCTTCCCCGGGCAGTACCTTCAACTACACCTGGCGCAAATGCCACCTCCAAGCGAAGGCTTCCCTCAGTAGGTGAGGCTAAATCCAAGCTCCCTCCAAAGTGTGTTCAAAGGAAAAAGGAATAAGCAAATAAAGTTTTAGATGTTCTCATTTAAAAGTATATTTCCCAGATCTCTAGTGCTCTGTGCCTCCAGCTGGACAGAGGTCAAGTTCAGTTACCTGGTGTATTATCAATATTCAATAAGTTCCCTTTGAATGAACAAATGACCAACTGAATGAATGAAGTTAGGACACATCAAACCTGAAAGAACAATGGAATTCGCATTGGATACACTTTTTCCAAGGAGAATTTTGCTAAGTGCTGGAGACCCTTTCTCTATCAGACAGATTTTTTTGTCACTAACTTGCCAACCTATATATGACTAGAAATGTTGTGAATCATGGCCCTAATGATATGAAACATATGCTCATTCATTTATAAAATTATATGTTCAATAAATAAATTAAAAATTCAATCATCTAAACAGTCTAGTTTTCTAGTCTGAATAGCAGCAACAGAACAGGAAATGGGAAAGGAGTTTACCGTTTGCTATGGGAGAAGAAGGTGGAATGCCAGTCTTGATTGTAGCAACACGACATTCCTAAGCAGGACTTCTCAGTTGTTTGGACTGGCTGTACTATAGACCTAATATGATTATTCATATTTAAAGCACAAGCACAGACTTAAAAGCTATTTTCTATGGGATTTAAAATAATACATTCTTTAATACCTCAATGCATGTCTAGAAAATCGACATGGAGGTAGAGGAGGGTGAGGATCCCTGAACATGATGGGTTTCCCTTAGGGGATGGTCCAGGGTCTCCTGGGTGGTCACATGTCACCCAGTGTGTTGATGCCAGTGTGTCTGTGTTAGGAGCTCTCTCATCTCCACCCAGTTTGCTCCATAACATTTTCCTATGTGACGGTGTTCAGCGAAATAAAAGCCTGCCGGGCTTTTGCTTGAATGAACCACAAGGGTGTAAGATGGGACTTGGAAAGTCCGCCTCATGTCACATGTCATGTCCTCAACTCTGCTTCTGCAGTCGCCTTCAACTCCCACTCTAGTGACTCCAGGGAACGTGCTCACAGCATAGCCACACACAGCCCTGGGACAGAACGCTCAGCGCAGTGCGAGACATTGTACACGTTGATCACGGTCACAGTCGCGTGTTCATTTGTGGGCTTATCTCCTGCCAGTGGAATAATGGGAAAGAGACTCAGAGAGGGGAAGAAAATGGTGATGAGGGTCCTGATACTGAAAGTCAATGAATTTCCCAAAAGAAGAGCAGAAAACGCTCCCGGTCCAACTCAGACAGAAAGCTGGCAGGTGGCAGGGTTCGGAATTGCATCTTGAATGGAGCTGGATCCCCTCCATTTTGGAAAATGATGAATGTGAAGACAGGAAACCTTATTTGCTTTACATAGAGATATTTGTCTCCATTCCTAAAAGGATGTTTTTCCAACACTTTGGTTAAAGTGGCTGGCAATGTACAAAACTAATGATATGTTACATGTAAGGTGGAAAGGCAAAGTAATAACTTTCTAGGGGGTAAAGGGAACCAAGTACTTTATGGAAGGAAAAGAGAAAAATGTATATTTTTTCCATATAAATGTGTGTAAATATTTATATATTAATATATAATATTTATATATTAATGTTGCAAAATATGCATGCTTCTGAGACACTGATCATTATCTATCTCCTATATTTTCTTTTCTACAAACAAAATTTAAATGCTTTCTTTTTTTTTAAAATGACCTTTAGGTTCACAACCTATGAGTATAAGCTCTTTGTACACAACAGTATGGGTTTCACACCAAGCCAAGAAGCAGCTGTGACGACATTAGCCGGTTTTCCAGAGAGAGGCGCCAACCTCACCGTGAGTGTCCTCAACCACACAGCCATCAATGTGAACTGGGATAAACCAAGTAAGACGGCTCTTCCTGTATTATGACTTAGACTGAGAGTGGCCCCCAAAGCCTCATGCCCTCGGAGGCAGGGCTTCCCAAGAGTGAGTGGGTCACAGGCTCAGAGCTGAATGAGCTATTAGGGAGACAGTTGGAAGGGGACTGCTGGAGTCCTGAGCTGGGAGCCCAGATGCTGTCTCTCTCCCTAGCTCGTTCCTCTCCTCCATTTCCTGGTCACCATGAGGTGAGCGACTGTCCCCTGCCACATCATTGCACCATGACCTTTCTGCCTCGGAGCCAGTTGACCATGAACTCAACTGTGAATTTAAATAATACTCTCCTCATTTAAATTGTGGATATCAGGTATTGTATCCCAGCAAGGAGAAAATGGCTAAAACGTCAGACCTCTAGTTTCCCTTCCTGTGTTAAACCCAAAGAAATTAAAAACAAAAATCTAGAAAGCCAAGGTCCCTGTGCTAGTCTTTATGAAGCCAAGCTGTCTCCTCCCTCATACCTCCCAGCCAGCTCTCCTGTCTCACATTGCCTTTCAAATGTGGAGGGTGGCTTCTTGAGAGAGGGTGATAGTTGTGGCAGAACAGACTGTGATAATGTGATGCCAGGCAGTGCCGTGCACCTCTGTACATGAAGCTGGGCCCCTTGTCCCGTGACTCACCGTTCACTACCCAGGGCATCTAAGAAAATGGCAGCAATGCAAGAGAGTCTCATCAGTGCTGGTTGAGGTCTGAGTTCCAGCCGAGATGGCAGAAGGGGACCTGCACCTCCTCCCTGTCTCCCCCTAAGAGCTGAGCCTGATCTCGGCTTTGCTTTACTGATGTCTGGAAGTGCTCACACGTAAGCGTAAGCTGCTCCTTCACTTGGAAACCAAGTGTGTCTTCGACTTAGACCAAGAGTGACATAACTGACATTCCCGAGCTTGTACTAGGAACAGGTTGTCACCTAACATCTAATCTGTTATTTTTTCCTTGGTGACTTATTAGGACAATCAGAAAAAAATATACCCCGAATCTACACCGGAAATATGGTTATAACCATTCTTATTGTCATAACTGGAGATCTAGAAGTAGCGGAATCAAAATTCGTTAGTATATTGCCCAATACTGAGAAGTATCTGATTTGTGACAGCTTAAAATATTTCAGATTACAAAAGGAAAGTCAGACATCTGGAGCAGTTTTATTACATAAAAATAGGTAAATTTACTCCTGGTCATGCAGTAGTGACTATGTTACTCGGAGGCATTCAGGAGTTGTGTTATAGCTAAGAAGACAAAGGCTTTCTTTAGGACACCTGAATCTGCCTCAAATGTATTGTGATGTGACATAAATTATGAGTTGAACCAGATACTTGGTGTGGTTAACTATAAATTAAAATCAGTAGGTATATTAGTTTTCTATCACTGTGACAATATACTGGAAGTGAATCAACTCATAAGGAAGAAAGGTTGATTTATCCCTCCTCATAGCCTCAGTCTGTGGCCAGTTGATTCTGTCACTCTGGGGGCTGTGGTGAAGCAGAAACATCATGATGGGCAGTGGAAATGTGCACCTCACTGTGGCCAGAGACAAAAAGAAAGACAGGAAAGGGCTAGGGTGCCCACTGTCCTCCGCTGTGTAGCTCCGGGGGTCTAAACTCGTTCCATCAGCCCCCAGCTCCTAAGGAATCCCAGAATCCCCCAAAGTGCTACAGGCCAGGTCAAAACCTTGAGTCCGTGCTCCTCTGGGGGGCGCTCGAGATCCAAACTGCTGCAGTTGTGTCGACTTTGTGGCTCCGAGAAGACATTTTCACAAAAAGTTATGTCTAAGGTCCTTAAAAGCTGGAATTTGTAATGCTCTGTGGGTTAATTGATCTCATAGTGTACCCTCTGAAATATCCCTGGAGAAAGGTGGGTCTTCCCGTGGGGGATGCACGTCAGGTCTGTGTGATGTATTTTCAGCCCACTCCCTCTTTTCCCCATAAAACTCACCCGCGGACTGCTTTAGAAGCCTGGTCACACAGGTAGGCTCAGCCCCCTCTTCTGACATTTGAATACTTCTGCAAAGATTGGGCTGCTGAATTTCCACCAATATAGGTGCTTTCTGTTATAATTGCGTGCCTGAAGTTAGCGTCCTTATAAAAACTGACAAAGCTAATGGATCTGAAGCAGCTCGCCAAAGTTTCATTACCTTCGTAATCTGAACCTCTGACCTTCAGGATGTAGGTAATGCAATCTGCTGTGATTTCCGTCCCTACCTGAGAAATTTTTCAGATAACTATTTGTGAGCACAAAGGTTAACTCCCCGAAGAGGGCCAGCTCTGCAAAAGCTATTGTATTATCTCTTCCTGCCTCTGTGCAAGCTGCTGTCTTAAGTAAATTAACCAGTCACTCCTCTGCAGAGGGGCCCCGAGTTTCTTCAACTTCAATTGTAAATTGTTTTCTTGATTGGTACAAAAATGTCACAGAGTCTTCCACACCAAACAGCACAAAACTAGCTGAATATACCTATAGTGGAAGATCCATGAATAAATTTATCAGTTTTGGCTTATAATTGGTTTTCAAAAATCATAAAACACATCCTTAAAGAGGGAAAGAGGTTGAAGGAGGGGAAATGAATGGGAAAACGAAGCAGCAAGATGGATTATGTACCAATTCCCTATGAGTGCTATCGTTATGTTTATCTAAAACGTACCAGTAAAATAAAAAATCAAAAAGGAAAAAAAAAGCTAAAGCCCTAAAAACAAGATAAAAAGTATTCTCTCTTCCCTCAACCTCCATCTTATATGGGATGATCAAAACCTACAGCTAATAATTAAATGACTTTGTAACTTATACAGTAAAAGACATGTGGCCAATAATGAGATAATTATGTTTGAAGTGGGAATGTATTTTGAGGAGGGCGAATAGGAATTAATTTTAACACTGATCAATCATTTCACACACCATCATTTTGGTAGCAAAGAGTTTCTGGTAGGTTTTTAACCAATCATAGACTGACAAGGATAAGCTATTGAAAAATTTTGAAGCGTCCATTCTAAACATCACCAGACAGATGAGATTATGCGAAAGCAAAAGCACCGGTGTGTTTCTTCAAAAATTTTGCGGAGGTAGATAGTGCACCTAGGCGACGCAGGCCGTGCTTCCTTCCCCCATTTTCCACCTCGGTTTTGCTGACAGCACTTGAGAAAATAGCATTTTGTCACCACTTCATGATCACAAGAATCGCATAAATTTGAGGGTCTGGGAATTTACCTGAAAAATCCAATAACTGGATGAAATGACAGCTACATTAGAAGAAAAATACTAGCATGCAGTGGGTAGTAGCTCCCCCTGCAGGCGGGCTGCGGCCTTGCCATCCACCTACGTCTGTCTCCCTTAGCTTTTCTTCCTGCCGCGTAGAACAGAATAGTTTTTCCCTAAATAAAATATTCTTTAGCTATGTTATTATATATGTATATATACATACATACATACACACATACATACATACATACATACATACACACACACTCCTTTTCGGTTATTTATTCAATCTTGAGGCCCAGCTAGCAAACCTCTCAGTGTTTCTCGGCATCTAGCTGTGACGGTGATTAGATTTCACCAAGAATCAGCCTTGAGGATCCCTCCCGGTCTGACCGCTCATTCTAACACAAAGGCCAGGGGGAAAAGGCCTCTGGGAGTGAGCGTGGTGGACAGGCGGTTCTCCTCGAGAATGACCCACTGCCAAGGCCGCAAGAAAAGCCCTGGGGTTGGTGTTGAGGAAAGTGTTGAAAAAGGGAATTGGCGAGAGAGACGAGAAGCCTTCCGCCCTGCAGTCTGCCAAAGCCCAGCCCGCCCTTCGGATGTTCAGTTGGCGCTTGGGAAGCCCGGACCTCGCGCTCTCTTTTTCTTCCGTTCTCCCTCTCTGCCATTTCCCGCTTTGCCCTCTGCCTCTCTGCCTTCTTCCTTTGCGCTGGGCAGTGAGAAATGTACAATCAGTGCGTGATTTGACTCCTGCTTTACAATATCGTAGTGAATTCAGAAAAACTCCGCAAGTGTGTAGTGCACATGCCACCAGGAAGAATTTCAAACCCAGAAGAATATCTAAACATCTAGACATCCCGCAACCTCACGCACTTGTAGGTAGGGCTTTGGGAGTGATGAGGCCGTGAAAGTTTACAGCTAGATATGGTGTCGGGGGGTTGCCGAGGGCTGAGAAACTCAGACGTCTCCTAATCAGAAACCAGCAGGTTTTACAGTGGGGAAAGTTTCTAGCCTTGCCTAATTGTCTCAAGAACTCAAGAGGCTACCTCTTCCGGAAATCGCCTTGTTTCTGTTTCTGCCCGTCATTGTGGTTCTCAAAGCAGGGAGCCTGCACTTTCCCTCCCGGGAGCAACCTCTGCCACCTGTCCTTTTTGTTTCCCCTGCCGAGATGGTTCCCTAAGAGCCATCAGTTATCATCCACTGACCCAGTCGAGGCTGTTTTCTGAATGCCAAGTTACTGTGTGTGTGTCTGTCTGTGTGTGTGTCTGTGTGTGTGCGCGTGCTAGCGCGGTGAGGGATCCCTTGCTGGCTGAAATGCTTCCCCCAGGGATCCTGACACTACCTTCCTTATTCTCTACATAAAAACTTATCTCAGCGTTCTTTTCATACTCGAACTTGCCAGAGTTTCGAATTTTTAAAAAAAACGACCCGAAGGCTATGGCCTTCTGAAGGCCTTTTATGAAGAAAAGATTTGAAAAACAGGCTTTTAGATCAGGCAGACCGAGACTGGAACCGTAGACACCATCTCTTCCGGTTTCCTAGAACAAGTCAAGTCGGTTCGCTGCCGGCTAATACGGGACTAACAATAGTGTTGTCGTCAGCGTTACGTAATGTCACGTGGGCTGAGCGTTTGACAGTCCCTTCGGATTGGGGGAGGCACTGGGCTCATTCTGAGATGTGCAGGACATAGTCGCTGTCATTTTATAAAAGACAAAACACTTGGGGAAACGATGCCTGATAAAATGCCTAAGCATAATTCTGCAAGACATCCAGATACCAGCAGCACTATAGTGGATATATATATATATATATATATATATATATATATATAAAACGTTAGGATTATTTGACTAACCACCACAACTTGGCATATCCAGTTGCCATGGTGGAAATTACTAGCTGTGGCATGGCGTCCGTCCTTGCCCTTCCTTTGGGTTGTGGTCCTGTCCCCTGCTCTAGAAACTACAGTGCATCTCCACCCAAGGACTCTGAAAGGACATATGTGCCTTTTTAGGTCTTGGTATGAAATGCTGAGGATACCCCTTCTTTTTCTTCATCCCTTCTGTTGCCTGGAATGTGGAGATGGACATATTCTTAGTTTCCACCCCATAGACATCGCAACTCCCTCAGGGATCCTAAGCCACTGCAGAGAGACAACTTATGTCCTCAAATGACCACACGGGCCATTGGCTTCTCTTGCTTTGAGGCTACGATGTGAGATATACATGAAGAATGATTTTGTTGGAGTCATTGTACTTTGGGTGCTTGGTTACAGCAGTACGGCTAACTAACATGGTCCCTGTCTGCCCATTGTAATTCACTTAAGGAGCAGGAAATTAGTGATCCTGCTTTTATAACTACACACAGAGTGATGAGAGGTTTATACATTTAATGCACTAACTCCTTTAACTACCAGTTTCTCTGCCTGGACCCTGGCAGAAGGGAAACACAAGGAGGCCCGAGGTAGCCAGGAAGTTTTCCAAGAGCAGCCACTCGTTTCTGACTGATATGCGAACTAGAGAGAAGGCAGGAGGTGTCTGTTCTGTAAACTAAGGAGGGACTCATTTGCTGCCCAAGAGGAAAATCTTCCTAGTTCTCTGCAGTACTGTTCTCCTCGGGCAGAATAAAGCATTTTCTCCAGAAATAGTTCTGATTATCAGCTTGAATTCTCCAAAAACTACTGAGTTGATGACACATATCTGTTCACTAGAGAATGTGGAAAATTGGAGTCTAATTCGGCAAATCTTTGCGCAAGATCAACACATTTTATCATGAAATGAGCTTAAGAGAGAGCTTCTAGGTTTTTACATTTGAGCAAAATTACCTTCGAATGAGCCTGTTAATGAGAGATGACTGACGAGCTCAGCCCTCAATGAATACATTAGGAGAACTATTGAAGGGAATGGTTTCCTATAATCGATCTAGATCAGGACAAGATATTCTTTTGTGAAGAGCCAGAGAGTAAATGCTTCCCTGGGGCAGTCCATGATCTCTCAGGAGTACTCATTGTGCCACTGTAGGAAGCACAGAGTAAGGTGATCAATAAGTAATGCTTGCTGTTCCAACCCAATGCTCTCACGAACATTGAGGTTTGGTTTTTGTACACCACAAAAATGTACTGTTTCTTTGAACCCCACCCCCATAACCACTTAAAAGTCAAAACCATTCTGAACTCATAGGTTGTATAAAGAGAGTTGGTGGACTACATTTATTCTATAAAGCCAGATGTGGCTCATGAACTGTGCTTTGGTGTACCTTTATCATGGTGAAAAAAACTAAAAGATGCAGTGGATATTGATGATAATCTTTAAAATAACTCAAGAGCATGTAAGGGGCGTAACCTACTTGTTGGTGTAGGAGGCCTTCCAACTATTCCTTCTATTGTGGACTAAATTTTTTCATCCTTCTACAATTCGTATGCTGAATCAACTCTTCTTGTAGCCACATTTGGAGATGGAACCACTAAGCAAGTAATTAGTTTGATTAGATTAGTGTCTTTATAAGAATTACCAAAGAATGCCTTTTCTCTTTCTCCCTTCACACACAAGAAGAAGGTGTGTGAGAACTAGGCAAGATGGCAGACCAGATATGCTACAGCCAGAGTCATAGCTACTCAGATGAACTGATGTGGCCCACAATATATAGGCTACATGTTAGAAGATCTAGATATCTGGAAAATATTTGCCAACATATGTATAAAATACTCAACAAGAGATCTCCATTCCTACCTACTGCTACAAGCTAGTATTTGTAACTCAACTCCCCGTTCTGAAACTCTAACTTCAATATTCAGTTGCTGCAAAAGACTTCACACTTAAGACATGTCAAGTGAAGTTTAATAACCTCTGTCCCAAAGTTCCTCCCTTAATTTTCTATCTTATTTTGTAAAATTCAAACCAAAAACTTGAGAGGTACCTGTTACTCTTCTCTATCTTTTTCTAAAGTCTTCTTGGGCCTTTAAGGACCTACAGTTCTTCCACCCAGGGGATCACCCTACTGTAGGGTTTTAGGGTGCTCACTAAGAGGGAAGAACAGAGGCATCAGAGGGGCTGGTTGCTTTGTAACCTCTTAGTCTAGAACAAGATGAGGTGAAGACTCTTAGTTACAGCATCTGAGCTGTTTTCCTGGATCAGTGGTCACAGGATGTCAGTCAGCCCCAGTGCACTCAAATTAACCACAGTCTAGGTTCTAAGAATATTTGCCAGAACTTTTATATTTTGTAGAGTGTTTTAAGATATAAATGGGCAGGGTTGTAGCTCAGTGGTGTTGCCCCTGCCTGGCAAGGGCCAGGTTCTGAGTTCAGTCTCTGCTACTGAAAAAAAAAAAATTAAATGATATTTATGCTATTTGTGGTTAATGACATCTTTCCCTATTTTGCCATGTTATTCTATTTTATGTGTAATAAAGAATTTAATCTACTATTGTCTTGCTTTCTACTCTCACAGGTTACTTTCAATGGTTTATAAATCATTGTTAAAATTATGTGACATTTTACACTTTTTTTTTTCTTAAAATACTTTTTCAGGGCTGGGGAGTTAGCTCAGCGGTTCTGGCGCGTGTCTTGCAAGTGCAAGGGCCCGGGGTTCGATTCCCCAGTATCCACATACAATACTGGGTATGGAGACTCATGCTCAGCAGCAACCAGTACCACGTACCACAGTGCCGGATGTGGTGGCTCACGCCTGTAATCCCAGCACTCAGGAGGCAGAGGCAGGAGGATTGCTGAGATGTGAGTTTGAGGCTGAGCTCAGGGCCAGCCTGAACCACAAAGTGAGACCCTGTCTCAAAAAAAAAAAAAAAAAAAAACTTTTTCATACAGGGGTTGAACTCAGGACTTTGTGTTTTCTAAGCAGGTGTGGTGCCTCTGAGACACTTCCCTGGCCCTGACCTTAGTATTTCAAGTTACATCCTAAACTTCCAGATCTGAAGTTTTTGATCTTGCTTTTATCTTTCTGTTGTCTAGAGAATATTATCATCTGGTTTTATTATGGAAATTAAAAAATGGATTATATATTTTCTCAATTTTTGCCTGTATAAGAAAGTCCTTGTCATCAGGTGTGGTGGCTTGTGCCTATAATCCCAGCACTTGGGAGGCAGAGGCTGGAGGATTGCTGAGTTCGAGGCTGAGTTCAGGGCCAGCCTAAACTACAAAGTGAAACCCTGTCGAAAAACTAAAAAAGAAAGAAAGAAAGCAAGTATGGTCATTGTTGCACATTCTCTTAATCTAATCAGTGCAAGGTCTTTGTGTTCTTTGCACATACATAATAACCTACATTTATATGATCTAGGACCTAAAATTTTTCTCAGAACTTTTGCAATTGTTCCACTGTTTCCACCATTTGATGTTCCCTGTGAGAAGTCTGAAGTGTGTCTGATTCTCTTCTCCTTTGCTGACAATCTTTAATTTTTAGTCTATCCTTGAAATGACGTGGAACTCTGTATGTCCACATTTGTACACATTGTCATTATTTTGGACAAAACTCAATTCAACATACGAGTATAGGAATTTTTACACTCATGATTATTTAATACACTTATTTTTCAGGCTCTCTGTCTCTCTCTTCACTATTCCTATATTTTATTTTTGTTGATGTGTTTTGCCTTTCTGTGTGGGTTTTAATTTTGTCCTTGCTTTTGTTTTTTTGCTTTTTTTTTTCAGTGCTGAGAATTGAGCCCATCAACTGACCTGCTGCCCAAATCCTCCATTCCTCTCTCTTCTTTCTCTCTCTACCCTCTTTTTTTTCCTTTTCTGTCTCTCTCTGCCATTCTCTCTGTCCCCGTGTCTGTCTGTCTGTCTGTCTATCTGTCTGTCTGTCTGTCTATCTGTCTGTCTGTCTGTCTCTCTCTCTCTCTCTCTCTCTCTCTCTCTCCCCTCCCTATTCTCACTAAGTTGCTATTCCCTAGCTGGGCTGGAGCTTACAATACTCCTGCCTCAGCCTCCCACAATTTTGGAATTACAGATGTGCCGCCCCATACCCAGCTGCTTTCCTTATTTAAGGAACAGTCCCTCCCATCCGCACATTCATCTTGTCTCCGTTTGTACCCTCTAGACTTCTCTTTCATAAACACATTGTTGTTCTTACTTTGGAAGAGCCCCATGCTAACAGATCATAAAACTGTTATCCTCTTCTCATAAAGAAAAATAAATTCTGTGTCTGAAGGTTCACAACCACGCTACGTTTGCCTTATGCAATGAAGAGGCCGTGTGATGTGTTTTCTTCTTTCCAGAAAGAGAACTACAGCCAGGTCTGGGCCTCTTAGTACAGAGGGAAGGTGGGACTCGCCGCGCATGCGCACAGCAGCCTTTCATGTCACGCAGGGCATCTTCTCCTTGGGCAGCCCACTGGTGGGGAGGAGTCCATCGTGGCTCAAGGCAGGTGTGAGCCGTGCACAGGTGCACCTGCCCATCCACCTCCAGACCTCTCGGGTGCTGAGAAGCCCACCGACGCCTGCGTCTCGTTTTTCTGTGTGTGGTGCTCTGGCCCGTAGCTCTGTGAATGACAACAGAGAATTGTTGTCTTTGGCACTTTTCTCAGCACTGGGGCAAAATACCCAACGCATGAGATGGAAAGGGAGGGAGGTTTGTTTGGCTCAGGTGTGCAGAGGTTTAAGTCCGTCGTCTTAAGTCCAAGACAGGACTGTGTGACACAAATACAAGGTGGACCAGGAGCGGGGAGAGAAGGGAGGATCCAGGGAGAGAGACAGACCCGTCCATGCCTGGCCGTGTTGACCGCCTCTTCCTCACAGGCCCCCCCCCCCGCTAACAGCAGTCAGCTCCAAGCACCCTGGACCCACCAGCCGAGCATCCACACGGGCTCTGGGAGGCATCGGGAGTCCTGCATCTAAACCATGACAAGCGCACGACACATGCCTGCACAGGGCAGGACGAGCAGAAACCCAGCGTCTGTTGTCCTGGCTGTTGCCTGTTTCTGCCTCCAAAGCCCCTGGAGAGTGCAGAACCACATCTTTCCCTGTCGTCTTCAGGACAGTAAGATCTGCTCTGTTTCTGGAGGTTGGCGCCTGGTTCCTGGCTAAGGTGGGCGTGTTGCAGGATCTCATCCACGCACTGACCAGGATCTGTGCACATCCTGAACCTGTGGCACCAGTCCAAATACACTGAATGTCATCTGCCTGCGGGTAGGATGTAGAACTTGATACAAGGCATACCAGACACATTTCCTAGCCCAGCTAAAGTTGTTTCTATTTGTAAATAGTTTTAAGGCCTTTAATAATATTAGATCTCAAGGGCTTGACTTCCTCTCATTCTGCTCACTTAAGCTGAAATGTAGCACACACTTCAAGTCTAGTGTACGTTTCATTAAGCCACAGGAGCCACAAATTAATGAGTAATAAGACTGTCAGCCAGGAAAAAATACTTCTAATGACAGAAATGAACTTTTGCACTCCCAGCACAGGTGGCTTTGCTGCACTGACTGATACGTGTGTGTGGAAAAGGCTGAGCCTGTGCGTGGACATTCCTGCTGGCGAGCGATAACAGCCTGGTTATTAGACACGTTTACATTTCACGGCATCAGAAAAAAAGAAACATCCCAATCCCCAGAGTTTTCCAAAGTTACTGCTCAGGGTCTTCTCATCTAAACTCTGCTAACTACACTGGCTCACCATACTTTTCTCAAACATTGCTAAAAAAGAGAGCAGTAGTGTGCTTAGGAAAAACAAAAATGAAATATCAAAATCTTACGCTTCATTCTTATGTGAGACTGGCAAGATCTTAATGAGAAGGGTCTTTACATGCACGTCATTCCGGAAGTTGCGTTTCTTCTGTACCTCATCCCGGGACCAGACGTGTTGCAGAAATTATACTCCGCCTCCCCAGAGTCAGCGTCTGCGCCAGGTTTGATGTGTAACTGACAAATTGCAGGAGCCTCATAGGTGAACACTGCACTCACCACACTAACACGATCGAAGCCACAGTTTCTGTTTAAGGCCAGATGCAAGTGGAAGAGCCTACTGCTTACTCCCCCCAGGAAAGCATGGCTTTACTTTCTTTCTTCCTTCCTTCCTTTTCTTTCTTTCTTTCTTTCTTTCTTTCTTTCTTTCTTTCTTTCTTTCTTTCTTTCTTTCTTTCTTTCTCTTTCTTTCTTCCTCCCTTCCTTCCTTCCTTCCTTCCTTCCTTCCTTCCTTTCTTCCTTTCCTTTCCTTTCCTTTCCTTTCCTTTCCTTTCTCTTTCTTTTCCAGTACTGGGGACTGGCCTCAAGATCTTGCTCTTGTGAGGCAGGTGCAGCACTACTGAGCTGCATCTCTGGCAACGTGACTATTCTTAGGTTCTCTTTTAATGTTCAAAGGAAAAGGGAACAAGGGAGGGGGTAGGAGGGGAAAGAAAGAAGGGAAGGAAAAGTGAAGGAAAAAGGAGAAACAAAGCTCATATAAATAGGCAGGATTGGAGGAGTGGGAGGACAGGGCATGGGGAAAAAAAGAACCAAGATATGTCATGTACTGATACAAATTTCCTGTGATGAACATGATCAAAATGTATTCCTAAGATGTACAAGAAACTGAACTTTAAAAAAAGAATCGTTGGAAGCAAATAACAAGTAACAGATTTTAGGGCAAGTAATGGAGAAATTAGGTAGAAGAGGGGAAAAATAGCCTGGAGGAGAAGGGTGGGGAAGTGGATGAGTGACATTTGTGAGACAGGCCATGGTTGGCTGGGCACCTGGAGAGTTTGTCGATGTCATAGGAACACAGAAAACTAAGCAAAGATGTGGACAATCTGGATGGTAAGCTTAATTTTCCTGCTGGATTGTACGGAGGTGGAACTTCAGAAAAGCAGGGTGCAGAGCTGGCTTCAGGGGCCATTGTGCAGGCCAGAAATACACGCATTCTTCCAGGTCCCTCTCACAGTTTTACTTAGCAATTTAAAAATGTTGTTAGGACCTATGTCAAGAAAAGCCTTCCTTGGTATTTGTATAGACTCCTCCATGGGAGTGTATGGTATGTGAACAGATGCAATTCCATGGACTAGATACTTCTATTTAATATAGTTTCCTTTCATAATTATTACACCCAATTTCTGAGCATTAAGTCAGATGATTACAATATTTAAAGGAAATTTAATAGTTTATATTCCATGCGTGGCTCTATACAATTAGGGGATAACAAAAAAATTTCTTTAAAAATACAATACCACCAGGAGCACCACGAAGAAGTTTCCAAACCTCTTGTTTCCAAATCTTCTGTAAGTTTTCTTTTCTCATATTCTAGAAATAGCCTGTGATAGTTTGTTGTGTCTTTGCTCTAAAACCCTTACATATCAGCCATGTTTACACTACTCTACACTTTCTGTGAACAGCTTTTCAAGACCTACAAGGAGATGTTGAATATTACATACTTTTCTGGAGTTCTGCTACCTCAGAAGACCATCTGAAAATCTTCCCAGGTGTAAACTCATACATCATTGACCACTTGAATCCCAGCACAGAGTATTGGATTTTTATCTCTGTCTTCAATGGGGTCTACACTATCAACAGCACAGCCTTGCAAGCTACCACTTGGGATGGTGGTAAGTCGGGGTTCTGACGGATATTGGGCTTAAGATGTGTGTGAAACCCATAGATTCTGGCAGGCTTGACCCCAGCCATCCTTCCACTGGAGAGGGAAGAGTTGGGCTCCAGTGCTTAAATGCTCGCTGTGGCCAAGTGGCAGCTCATACACGGTCCTGCTGAAACAGCCCAAGGCCCTACGGATGGGACGGTGGCCCAGCTTGTGCCTGTTCTTTTCATTGTAGACTGTTTGGAGCTGAGCCCACTTCAGTAAGTAGTGACTTTTAGAAACACTTTTTCCTAAAGATTCGCTCTCAGAAGCAGTGTGCTTTATAGAGTTGACAGCCAAGCGCAGGGAGTGCCCTTCTATGGGCCACCGAGGGGGGTAGGTGGACGTTTGGCTACAGAGAAAAATCGCCTGTGACTCATATCTAAGCCAGTTAGCAAGGGGGAGGAAGGTAGGGAAGGAACTTGCACATCTCAGATGTATTTGGAACGGGCTCTCTAATCTTTTTGGCTTTATAAAGTCTCATTATAAACATTATAATATCATTACCTTCCAAGCAAGTGTTCCAGGTCATTAGCGGAGCTCTTGAAGTGTGGAACCCATTTCCCTCCCTGGTGCCAAAGGTCAGCACTTTTTGTTTATAAAATAGGATGAGTCGCAAGGACAATTTTTCAACTAGTTAAGATGGGTTCTTATGATAAAAATAGGTCTTCGCATAGTTATTTCTGACATGCTTGAATAATTGTGTAATTTAACGCTAAGCAAGATTTTTTTCTAATGTTAGATTTCATCATTACCTATGGTAATCAACATTCCAAATCATTTACATAATGACAATATTGCATTATTACTTCATATTGCTTGAGTTACAAGCTAGTAACATCAAATAATTTTTCACGTTCCACCAGTCTCGGTATATTTGAGTTCTATTTTTCGCTTAAGAAGCAAATTTTCTTCTTTCCCTCCCTCCCCCCACTTGCCCCAGCCCCAACCTAGGAGGTATGAAGTGAAGAGATGTAAAAAAGACAGATACTAGATAAGTGTGAGGGGTACAGATGGGTGAATAATTTATCATCGTATCCCACTGGTCACATAGTATTGAAGATTAGCACTGCGCTGGTGGCATAAAACATTTTACTAGCGATTCTTATGGTTTCTCACTGAGAGTATAATAAGCCAATTTACAGAGGACCGCAGACGGTGATAACTTCATCAGAGGAGAGAGCCCATACGCAAGGACCCTTTGTGAAACCTAAATACTCATCTGCATTTAGTTGAATAAGAGCTCTTTCAGAGACAGCTGGAGTGGAGGCCTCTCCTTTCTTTCATTCCAGAGCCTCGGGGCATGCAGCCGCCAGAGGTTGTCATCATCAATGGCACAGCTGCACAAGTCATCTGGTCACCCCCTTCAGACCCACGCGGCGCTGTCACTGCATACTCCGTCTATGTAAACAATAAGCTCTACAAGCCTGGAATGGATGTGCCCGGGTCGCTTATTCTGAGAGACCTGTCTCCCTTCACAATCTATGACATCCAGGTTAGAGCAATGTTTTCTTGTTGATGTCTGAGCTTATGAATATGGTAAATAAAACATGTGGAGCTCTGTCTCCAAGTGGATACTCATGGTCTTGGCTACGGACTGTTTATCTGGTGGGAAAGGGAAGAGAAAAGAAGCAAATTGATCAGAATTAAATCTGTTTGCTGTGGGCAAACACGCGCATCTCTGGAGAGAGGATCGTGATAAGATAGAAAGTGATGGTGATGAAATTCGCACTGACAGAATGGAGCTGGTCACATATTCTAAATAAACCCTGGCAGTTTGCCTTTTCCCTCAATCTTTTATTGATCTCAAAATCACAATCAACCTGTGCATGTGGAGATGTCTGTTCATGCTGGTTAGTAGTTGAGTGACTCCTTTGCTGTCGTTCTCACTCTGCAAGGGCCGTAGATTAGATGACACGGGACACTCTGTCCACCTCCAGCACCCCAGATTTTCAGTGCAGTTGGAAAACACAGGGAAAAGTGCAGGAAACTAATAAGATTCTGGATTTTATTTGAGGATGAGAAAAAGGTACCCATTCAACAGCTGTTCAGTGACCCCACCTGTCTGAGAGTCCTTGTATTTACGCTTCTTCGTCCTTGGAACCCTGGAAGATCTTAGGGAGTCAGGGCCCCATTGCTCAAAACACATGTGTGTATCTGTCTGATAGACTGTAACATACAATTTGAGGAAATGCATTGGCCATCCAGTTCAGACACCTCTTCAGAGTCCACTGGTTTTAGAAGTAGAAAAAACCTAGGGAACACTGAGATATAAAAAACACAGAATTCTATCTTCAAGGAATTGGAAATTTTGGTAAAAATGCCAAGATAGAAGTAAAATATGCAAATGAGTGAAGTAAGCACTATTTCAGAAGCTCAGAGTTTAGGGAGAAGACATGACCATTTGACAATTTTTAATTAATCAGTGATTGTGGAGTTTGTGGGCTTCATCAATAATTTGCAGAAGATTATATTTTCAGAAATGTTCCTTGACCACAAGAACGTTCTGCTGGTTTTATTCATGGACAGGCTCAGCTCTCTCCACCTCCCCTCTTCATTTTCCCCACATTTATGAGTAAGACACAATCGCCTGGCTATGTCCAATGCTTTAGCCTATCCTACTGTGAAACCCGAATCGGATATCTTACGTTTTACCAATTTAATAACCCAGCCATTTTTTTGTTACTCTGATTTTCAATGTACAAAGTTATTAAAATATAAGTGAGAAGATTCTCTCTCATGTGTGGAATAATAAGTGGATCCGAGTGTCGGATGGTGAGTCTAAATGTTGGGAATGATGGTAGTGGGCAGGATAGAAGGAGACCAGATGACGGGTACCAAATCAGAGTGATAAAAAGGGAGAAAAATGAGAATTAAGTTGTGTCATATCTTGGTACAAATTCTCATTGTGGAGTGCAATCATGATATGTATATGTAATGTACTAATACAGAGTTCAATAAAAAAAAAAGAAAAAGGGAGAAAGTCTAGTGTTCCACAGCATTCTGAGATAATGCCAGCTCATCAAAGATATCTTTTGCTAGACATCTTACAAGGTCTGGAGGGCAGAAGCTCAAAGGCCGTAAATAAGGAGCAATGATAAGGAGAAGGAATGCTAGTTGTCTTGATTTCATCACTATATGCTGTGAACAAGTGTTGAAACACACTGAACGCCATAACACAATTACTGAATGTTATGAGATTTAAAAAATTATTCAAGTACTCATCATAATATGTAGTACATAGTACATAAATTCCATTGAGTTGATTCAGACTTATCTCATTAAGCATCGTAGACTCACATCTTTTCTAATATGTGCACAGTTTATGTTGATAATTCCATTACAGCATTCTATTTTGAGTTCATCTGCCTTAAACATATTTTGGGTTTCATGGTAGTCAGAGTGTAGTGCCTTGATGATGTCACAGATGCTAAGCAGTAGCTCCAAGAGGCGGACTGCGTCAGTAGATGACACCACCAATCAGCACTGGAAGCCTGAGTCTCCACCCGCACTAAGAGGCAAAGTGCCTTCGGAGCAAAAGGACTTCTCTACAAAAAACAGTGTACACTGTGTTTGCTTTTCTCTTAATGCCAGAGAACTACAACACTTAAAAGTACAGAATGGGGGTTTTAAGCATCATCAGTTCCTGGGCTTCCTCCTCTTTTAAGTATGCAGTACCTAAAAAGAGATTGACGTGGGGAACAGCACAGTTCCTCTCTGGGCTATCCTTTCGCTGAGTGCAGAATGAATGCTCCCCTCTTGGTCTCTGGGTATTCCTTCGCCACTCCCTCCTGTCTCTTGGGGAACGCATACCTTTTGTGTTACTAATGTAATGCCTGAGGAACCTCATCCTTAACATTAGTTATTCCTCCCTCCACAGTTTTTATTCAGATTAGGCCGCAGAATTAAAGGGGTGAATGATGATTTTCTGCTGTGATCAAAGTAAAAACACCATTGCAGCTGGAACAAATGGATATAAAATAGCTCAGCCATATTGGAAGACTTTTCTGAGCTTCATTTTTCTTCCATTATACATTAGCATGTAGGCAATTCGTTGTAAAATGTCAAGACTTCCGGAAGATATCATCATTACACTACTGGGTTATAGATCTAGAGAGCGCTGTGTAGTGATATCCTATTATGCTTGCGAACTGTCACCTGAGTGGCTTCCAGTCCTTGACAGTTCTCCAAGGAGATTAATATGTCTTTCTGTCCAAATGGTTGGAACCAGAGACTAAAAATCACCATTCTAATCACTAAATCAATTGTCCTGAGTCCAGTTCTGCAATCTACTCTGTGCTTGTCCCACTGGAGTCAATTAACATCAGAAATGAATATTTACTAAACCCTCGGAGCCAGTGAAGAACTGGAAGAGATTTATGTGAGACGAGGATGGCTGGATTCAGGCCATTATCGCTCTGCATTCAGAAAACAGTTGGGTTTATTCTCCTCTGCACTCATGTTTGCAGGTGGAAGTCTGCACGAAACATGCATGTACAAAAAGCAACAGAACCCGAATCACCACTGTGGGAGGCACCCCCAGCAACATAGCGACACCTTCAATCCATGACATCACACCAAGGTACTAAACTTTTCTATCAGTTAATCTGAAGAACTCTGGTCATAACAAATGGAAGTGAGAATCAAAGATATTGTTTCAATCATGGTAATCCCACTTCAAGGTGACCATAAGTAGAAATATAAATGAAATGTTGGGTGGAATTTTACAGGTGTTAAGCTTCACCGGACATTCAGTGTCTGAAACCGATTTCCCCACCTCCCCTCATAATCTATGACCATAGATCTCAGTGTGCAAAAGAGACTCTTTGTTTAAATATATTCCTTAGTGAACCTTTTTACAAAGGAAAATATAATCTCAAGTGAAATGACTGACTTCTAACTCAACCTCTTTTGAAAAGTTTGATTTCCATAAATCAGATTACTCTGAAGTTAAAATATCTGTACAATAAAGATAGTAGATAATTTGGGGGGTGCCCATTTCCAATTTTGTCAAGTTCTTAGGATCTCTTTGCCTTTCTGTATCCTCTTTTTGCTGAAAAATGACCATTTCATGAAAATGAGCTCTCTGAAAATTCATAAGTAGCAGCAATGATGAGATTTGATGTCATTTCCAAATCCAAAGCAAGATAGTGATAGTTTATTTCTTTCTATCGAGTGGAGGTGAAGAAAGAAATACAGACATTCGCAGGTCATGCTTTTGCTTAGTGCAAGCAATCATCTTTCACTGCACATGTGTGTACTTATGCACACTCACCATGCATGCATGCACACACACACATTCATTATAACCCCTGTCCAAACATAATGTTTTTATTCTGAAAGACTAAAAAGGATTCTTCCATGACGTACTCAAATTTCTAGGATGCTTTAACATTCAGTAAAACCATTCAGAAATAAACTTGAGGCATTCGTGGGAAAATGAGTACAACGTGAGACCATAATATTAAGTGTAGAAAATCAGACACACACTTGAGTATCTCATGGTTTTTCTTATGAGAAACCCAAATACAAAAAGCAAAACAGAAGATATATAATAGTAAGTAGGGAGATGTGTTGGAAAGGAAAAGGGAAACAAATGGAGAGAGGGGGAAGTGGAGTAGAAGGAGAGGAAATGGGAAAGAAAATAACGGAAGGGAAAAAATGGAAAAAGAGCTGGGAGGAGCAGAAAGGGAGGGAAAGCAGAGATAAAAAGAATTGAGATGCGGTAAACACGTGGTCCTATTGTTCATGATAAATGTAATCATCATGTGCTGCAAATTTACTAAGAACAGTATGAGCTAAATAAAAATTTAAAAGGTAATTTGGTCTGATTTTGACAAAATAGGCAAAGGTAATAGAAGGGTATTTACAAATTAAATAAAGGAATTATAAAAATCCCAAGTAACTAAATTCATAGCTACCCATAGCAAAATATGCACAGTGTCTTCTTCAGGGTCTGATGGCCTTTCTCATCATGGGGACAAAATACTCACCTGACACCCACAGCTTATAAGAGAGCAAGTATATTTTGGCTCGTGGATTTCAGAGGATCCATTTCATAGTCTGCTGGCTTGTAGCAGGAGCGAATGGTGAGAGTCTGGTGCAGGAGAGTAGCAGAAAGCGAGAGAAGAGGGGTTGGAGGGTACACCTGTCCAGGTCACACCCCAAGTGACTCTTCTCTGAGCAGACCCCTCCTAATATCACACTCGATGACAAACTCATCCATGCACCAATCCTCTGTCGATGTGGGGTCCCCATAATCCCATCACTTTTCAATCACGTGAGACTTTTGGAGGACATTTCAGATCCAAACCACAGTATTAAGTACATTTTCCATGAAGCGCATGGTAAATTTTGATATGCTAATTCACTGATAATCCCCTTGGTAGATTTTTCCCCCACCTGTCTAAGTGATTGTCCAAAATACAAGAGGGGAGAATCTATTCATAGACACCAGAGATCATTATTTATTCTTTCATTAAACAAAGTGTGGTTGAAGTATAATAGAAGACAAAAGTAATACAAAAGACAGTAAGGCCCTATTCCAAATTCACAAAGTTCTAGTCTGTGGTAGATAACACCCATCTGAATAAATACTTACGGAAAAATGTGAAAAACTGCAGTAGAGGTTGATAATGTACAAGAAGAAGACATTTTTCATACATGTGATATATGTTGACAAACTCTTGTCTGATAGCATCCGTGTTACTCGAACCCTGGTAAGGCCTAAGGGAACACATCTTAGTTTACATATTTGTATAATACTAAGAATAATCTCTAAGCATTTGGAGAAACTGAGCAAACGTTTCTGTGTCTTTGTTTTTGTTTTTTGTTCTTCGAGAAGATCCTTGGGGATAACAAAGGAAAAGTAGGTTAAAGATGCAGTTAAAGGCACCTTACACTCAAAGACATTAACGGCAAAACCACTTCAAAGAGCCCTGAGTGAGAGTAAGAAAGGTGAAAGGGGAGACAGCAGAAGGGACACGGCGGCACCACTGCAGAGCTATGTTTACCAGGAAGAAGCAAATGATTTGATATGGGGGGAAATGTACACACAGAATACGTGGGCTGCAGAGAAGAGGACTCATGTGCAACAGGACGGGCTCTTTCACACTTTAAGGATATGGTGAAGCAGAGAGGTGGGGCAAGGGTCAAAGCTGAAACTGTGAGATGGAAAGCCTAAGAAAGCAGTTAGCCTCTGAAGTCCCTACTGTACCTATGACTCTAGCCATTCCTCTCCACCCACTAGGACATTAGACACTTACTCCCCAGAGAAACGGGACAGTGGATATGTTAGTGCACTAGGGACAGGGGAGCCGAGGTGAAAGGCAGAAGTCAAGATGATAACGGCGTGAGACAACGCGAACAATGGGGCTCTTCGCTGATTCCCTCAGCTCTGCTGTCTAGCAAGTAGTTGGTCATAAATGCCTCCTTAGAGCATGCTGGACTTTGTTTTTGAGAAAGTAATGACCACAGATTGAATATCTCCAGATGCCAAAATATGAGGATCCTTCAGCAGAAAAGCACAGTTTGGTACGTGATGAGCCAGCAGGGAAGCTGACCACCAACAGGGTTCACTTATCTATAGTTTCTGGCCAGCATTTAAAAATCTATCATACTTTCCCTTTAATCCTTAATTTTTATTAGTGCTGTGTGCAATACATCAACATTCTAGTCATTGTGGGGATTGATCCATGTACGTAACGAAACAACCCTTTTCTCAACTCTTTCCCTCCCTTCCTGTCCCTTCTCATCCCCTTGCCCCCCTTCCCTGATGCAAGGGATGTCTTCAGAGCTAAAAGCAGACCTCAACTGGCAGGAGAAATCATTTCACAGAGTGAGAAATAGTGAGAGTGAACAAAAAGTATAGCCCAAAGAAGAACCTGGAAATGCTCCATGAAACAAAAAACCAGATAGGAGACAGAAAAGAAGAAAGGGAAAAACTTTATAGGTACAAGGTGAATTCTGAATTAGAACTTTGAGAAAAAAAATTGAGAAATGTCCCTGACAGAACAATAAAACACAGAGGTATGGGGGAGTAGGAAAATTAGAAAACACCTGCAATATCTAATATATCAATAACAATTCCATTAAGAGAAAGCAGAAGAAAGATGCAAACAAAATAACCAAAGAAGGGTACCAAGGAAATATGTTATAAGCAACACCACTGATGTGAAGTTAAAAGAGTCCTAGAGAGGAGCAGACTGGCCAAAAAGAAAGATGTGAGGGGTCCTGATTGGGTGATTTCAGAATGCCAATTTTAATTTGCAATTCAGGAAGAAAACATAGCTAGGGTACTTGGTGCATCTGAATTTGAATAGAATCACCAGACTTCTAAACAACAACATTCGCTGGTAAAAGACATACGAATGATGGTTTCCATATTTTGATTTTAAAACCTTTTATTGACCAATATACCACCTTCCACAGATCCCTGTCGTGCAGCCAGGTGAGTATAGCTAGTGATGCTCTACTTCAATCATGAGATGTGGTGAGAGGATATTAAGTGATTTCACCACAAATGTCATAGCTGTCTGGAATGACGCGTCATTAGCTACATTTACCAAATCTACAGTGTCTGTATACTTGAACACATCAGGTTCTACATGCTGAAAACATGCCTTATTTGTCAATTTCAAAAGGAAAAAGAAAATTTAAGAAATTTCACCTTAGAAAGTCATACTCAGCCACCTACTGCATAAATTTGTAGTTTGACTTTAAGAAATGCAAAGAGAAAAATAAAGACTCTGAAAAATAATAAGAAATGGAAAGAGACCAGTGGAGTCAAGGTAATGAATTAAGTTTCTGACAAAATTCTGGTTTTCTGAATTTGTTTATTATCCTTTCATATTTAAAACTTGATTTTTAAAAATTTAGATGTAGTGA